>CM056609.1:5079921-5092421 GCA_029721355.1 Tegillarca granosa
CTCAAATCCCAGCCGAACAGATCCCAAGTGTCAGTTCACTTTTGAAGGTCTGTGGTACTCAGTTTAGTTACTCCATCTTAGAACTAATCAGGATGATATAAGAGAAATATTTTTTACTGGGGCATAAAACACATTACTCTACTTTATTTCTCTTTAAAAGCTGCATTAAGAAGCAACCCAAATTCACTATGTCTTGTAGTTTGACATCAATAAAGCAGGCCAAAATTTTTAACATAAGTTTTCATTTGGGGCCTTGGTGGCCGTGGTCTAAAGCGCACACTTACAGATCACAGCGCCTCTCACCGCCTGGGTTCAATTTCACTCAGGACAGATCCTAGTGTGAGAAAGTTTGTCAGTTTGCTTGCCGAAGGTCGGTGGTTTTCACCAGGCACTCCAGTTTCCTCCACCATCCCAGAATGCCCCGAAATAAGTGAAAAATTCTTGACTGGGGCATAAAACACCATTACTCCACTCCACTTCACTCCACTCCACTCATCTAAAAAAAAAATTTTCTGACAATCAGCCAAGATCATTATCTAGATTTCAAATTCAGAGTAATTAAAGACCAATTTTTGTATAAACAGAATTTCATTTGCAATCTCAGGTTTGGTGTTAAAAAAACAGGCTGTATTTACAAAGTGGAATGGCTCTCACATTATAAATTTTCATTTAAACAATCTGAAATGACAATCTAGCTATTTTAAGTATAAAAAAATAAAGAAGAAAGAAAGAAATGAAAAAAATAAAAAAAATGAATTAAAATTAATTCATCCAACAAATTGTGAATCCAATAAAAAATTAACTGACAGCAGAATGATTTCTATATCAAAAAAAAAAAAAATTTCATAATTTTAAATAATATTTTTCTTTATCAAATAAGACTTGAATAAAAAATTTCTACAAAGAGAATAACCAAAATTATTTCTGACGTTCAATGTAAATACTCAGGAGTCATGAAGATTTTTAAATCTAAAAAATTAATAATAATGAAACAGAATACATAATTCATCTATTTATTTTCGCTTTCATCATAATCAGTATGATATCATAAAAGAAACTGCTTTAAAATAGATTTCAATCTATTCTTTTTCACTTTTATTAAGAATAATATCATAAAAAATTGACTTTAAAAAATAGATTTTTTTTAAAAAAAATTTAAATACAGGTATTTTTCTTAATGACAGGGGGTTGGTAAATATTATATATAAAACTCTGGATTTTAAATAGTTTTATTGCAAATATATCTATTTAGCAGCAAATATTTATTTTTAAAATCAAACAATTCAAAGTTAAAAACTTAAATCAAAAACAGATCTATAGTACAATATTTTTGAAGTGCAAAAGTTTTGATGAAGACGAGTGGAGAATGAGTTGTTAGGAACACTTAAGATTTATAAAATCTATTATATTTTCAACGACTTTTAAATCTAATATCGTTTTATGAAGAAATGAAGCAGCATTTTTTGTTGACGATTTTTTATGTAACCAATAATAGAAGAATCTGGGTTCCAGATAATGTCGGTGTATATATATATATATATTTTTTTTTTGTATTATTCATGTAATATATATGATAAGACTACAAAAATATTAATTTTCTGTTTTGTTCACTTTAACAAAACGAATAATTTTTGTGTTTCTCAGATGAAGTTTGCCCCCATAAGCTCATTCTTAAATTATCTATACAGATTTATAAATCCACTTTTACAATTCAAAACAAATTTGGAAAAGGAGAAGGAAATTTGCAATTGAGAAACAAGAATATTTCACTTATATCGAGACGTCGCCAGCTATAGGCGAAGGTGCAGGAATTTTGCCTGTGCATTGTGCTTATGGCATTATACAGCTTTGTTCTTTATCGTGCCATGCCTACCATGACACGGGATCTCGTTTATTTTAAGTTCCCATCCGAAAGAAATGTGACTTTCATTTCATAATGCCAAGTGCTATGCAAAGAACAGTCACTACCCACTTTCAGTCTCCAGTCAGGTTTGAACCCACGACCTCCCACTTATGGAGCGAGCCACTCAATGAACACGATCTGGGGAAAATATCCTGGCTACACCGGTAGTAGTTTTGAAGGTTTCTCAACAATTCTACTTTTTTCACACAGATGTGTTCCGGTATATTTAAAGTCGAAAAAACAGAAAATTAAATTTTGTAGCCTTATCAATATATATATATATATATATATATATATATATATATATATATATATATATATATATATATATATATATATATATATTTATAATACTTGAATAGATGAATAAACCAACATTTGAGGGTGTATGTCTTCTAGGTGATAAAACCCTATATATAATTAATACAAGTTCAGATGGGTTAAAGTGAATTGTATAAAAGGTTAATCATAAATATGTCCTTTATTCATATCCATTGGTGGTTGATATTCAATTTAATTTTAAAAGCTTGAGTATCTGGATCAATGAATTTATAATATCTGAAAGTTGAGCAGAGTAATGACAGTGAAACAACTAATCAAATGTAAACTTTATCTGTAACTATGACAACAATCAAGATGGCTACAGAATGATGAAAGTGAAACAGCCAATCAAAAGTAAAATCTATCTGCAACCATGACAACAATAAAGATGGCTTCATTACTTCACGAGATCTGACAGGAAATGAAGCTTAAATCATCTGCCATGTAGAAAAATAACTGATGCAGATTATTGAAATAGTAAAATCTGTAGAGCTCAGTTATAAAAAAGTAAAAGAAAATACACAAACCCAAAGGTTGTATGATAAATGTTTATTTTTAACTTAGAAATAACTATATACAATGCAACATTTATAAAGAGACGTACAATAAGCCATGATTTATGAAACTAACAGTAACATATGTAAAAAAAAATATATATATATATATAGTTCTTACTTAGCCATGTAGAATTCCGTAAAGTAAATATAACAATGTAACAATGTATGATTTTGTTTTTCTTGGAAAAAAATATTTAAATTAGCCAAAAAGTAAAATATTTAAATTAGCCAAAAAGTAATTAGTGAAATTTTAAAGAAAAAAGAAAGAAAGCTACAAAATTACCATGACAACTACAGTGTAGAAATTCAAGAGAGTATTTTCAGATTCTAATAGTTCCTCGGAAAACTAAATAGAATTTTATGAATGATAAAACAGAAATCAAATGACAAGATTGATATTAATTAATATTGAAAATGATCCTTTTAAATCATTATATATATATTATATAACATAAAAACTAGATAATTTACTATATATCTTTTGGCAAGTCTTTAACTATCTGCTTGTCACATGACTAAATTTCATCCTGTTCTATTTTTAGATATAAATAAATATTGGTTACCACAGCTCCAGCTTTTTTTAATATCACAGTTATTTTTATTCATGAAAATTTAAAATAAAACTGTTTATGAATATTCAGATTCAGGATAATCCTGAAGACACACCCCAAATGATGGTTTATTCATTCATTCATCAGTGGGTCAAAGTTCAAAGTTCACATCATCAGGTAAGGTCAGTGGTATACATAGTAATTGGACCCGTCTTCACTGTAGTATTGGTTACCAGGGGTAGTACGAACTGAAAGAACAGAAAAAAAAACACATGAGTAAATGTTGTAAAAATTTATTTTCGATAAAATTACAAATCATACAACAACAGTAGGGTATATCTTTATATTGTCTTCCATGATTTATCACCAAATTTTTTTAAATGCCAAACTTTGATTGAACAAACGGTGGCATTTAATGGAGGCTTTACTGTTTATAAAAAACATAATTCTTCATAATCATTTGTCAATTATTATATATGCCCATCAAATACAGAAACAATGTTAATATTCAAATCATTGATCTGTTGCTGTAGAAACTTACTTCTTAGATAGAGTCAGTTTCGTTTGGAGGAGAAAAGGTCAATATGTAATAATTCAATTTTTTCAAATTAATAGTTGTCAAGACCTTTGAACATGTTCACCATGGTAACATGAGAGTACCAAATACCTGCCCTTTATTTCAAATTGTGTGTTAACACTAATTAAAATACATGTATTACCAATAATACTTCATTTTGACTCAACATTGTCTTTTATCCTGTGCCATTTGTAGTTTTAACAATACTTCTAAAACTGAAAAATGGCAAGGTAACTATTAAATATGATGCAACTTTAATCTTAAGAAGGAAGAGAAAAAGCATACCAAATAGCAGGTATTGGCAGTTTCACTACAGACTTTTAAAGATTGGCCCAGTAACACATATCACACTTATTGATTGATGCATCATGTGACAAATGACATCATGTGACTACAGGAATCATATGTTTTATATCCAGTTTATAAAGTTACATTACACAATGAAGACACTTTACCCAGTTTGGTGTGTGCTGGTAAGTCTTCAGTGATAAAGGGCCAAACAAAAGTTGTAATACTACAACAAAAATATTATGATACATCATTATTGCTTGTGCTAAATTCAGAAATTATAATCTGGTCTCTTCAATATGTTTTTTTATGTAAGTGTTAATCTACCAGATTATTACAATAATATAAGTTGTGGTATAATGTTCTGGTTGTTACACACACATAGACAATGCCTGAATCGTCAGTGGTATATTCTTTTCTTTGCTATTTTAAACATGATATCTGATGTATCAATTAATTATATCCAGGTCAATACAAATGTTGGATTTTTCAATTGTCCATATTTTGAGTGATTTTATCTGATAAATCATCTGATTTATAAGAAAGGGACTGGATGACTACTTCTAGACAAGCTGGTTGTCAAGTGGAGGGTGTTACCATGGTGATATCAACAGACTGGATGATTACTTCAGGACCAGCTGGTTGTCAAGTGGAGGGTGTTACCATGGTGATATCAACAGACTGGATGACTACTTCCAGACAAGCTGGTTGTCAAGTAGAGGGTGTTACCATGGTGATATTGAATAGATACAGGAACAATTAAGTTGTCAAGTAACACTTTTCAGTTGAACTCTTCATTTGAAGTGTGTTTCTTGATGGTTGGCATTATGAATCACAAGCCAGGTAACAGAAATAAAGAAGTTTTAAATATATTAGACCACTTAAACATATGGTAATGGTGATAAAATGGTCTAAAGCCCTGTCTTGTGGAAATACACACATATACATTCTATCTAGGTTTGAATCTCACTGAAGCAGATTCTAGTGCAGATTAAAAAAGTTTTTAATTTCCTTTTCCAAACGTCAGTAGTTTGCTCTTGGCACTCTTTAATATAAGTAAAAGAAATCTGACTGTGGTTTAAAACGCCATCATAACCATCACTCCATGCCACTCCCCTCTTCTGTTACCAAAACATCTGATATATAGTAAAAACTGTGGTATTACAAAAAATCAGATATATTCTCCTGTTGCCTGTTTTATATTGATCTTTAAGAGGGAGCTTAATAAGCCCACTGTATCTGAAAAATGTATGTGATACAAACAATTGATTGAGGCTTAGTAGCCAAGGTATCCTAAATATCTGAGAAAAAAATAAACATTTTTTTTCAAAGCAAATTGCAAATAAATATTGTCAAAAAAGAAAGTGAGGTATAATATATCTGAGTGTTAGCAACAGTAACTAGGGATTTCCAACAAACCATGTGACATTTCCTAATGTTTTAGCTGAACAATTATTTCTATTGGTTGTGGAAAATATTGATGAAACAATTTCCCAAAATGTTACATAAATCCGTATCACATAGAAGTAACAAAAATCCACAAAAACATTACTACTTGTCTGTCACATGGTATATTGGCTAACCCAATGAGGTAAATAATACATTTATAAGCATCTATAGAAGTGTTAAAACTAAAAGAAGATTGTGTTCGGATATCTTACAAATGCAACATAAAAAGAACAATTACACAGCTGAGCCCTGAGCAAGCAGCAGTGTTTGAACAATATTACCAGATGGTACGGGTATACACAAGGTCTCTCTCTCTCTCTCTCTCTCTCTCTCTCTCTCTCTCTCTCTCTCTCTCTCTCAATAATGTTATTCAAACAAAATTGTGTATGAATTTTTAAAACATTTAAAAAGAGGTACTTCATATTGACTAAAACTTCAACCCTGTTTGATTAACCATGACCTCTGCTCAGCCAAAACAATGTGACAAAGAAGCATACCTTTACTCTAGATCTAGACATTGTATGTCAGGAAATGTGTTAAAAACATGTCATAACTTGAACATCTAAAATTGAAAAGTTACCACCTAAACAATGGTGTGAATATGTACACAGATGAATGGATAAACCAAATTAAACACCTACTGCTTAAAGGAATACAGGTTATATTTGAAAGTGAATATGTATGTATATTTAATCTTTGGTGACTTAGTTAACAGCCATGTAGGTCTGGTCATTGCCCAGGGTGTTTTAAGAAGTTTTTCATTTTGTTTTCAAGGATTAAATAAAACTTGTTGATTTACAATGCAGACTCATGCTGATTTCTGAATTTTTTTCAAAGTCAATAAAAAAAAAGGCCCCAGGCATAATTAGTCCCAGTAGTAGTTTGGTTGCAAATAAGTCTTCTAGTTAGGATCCATGAAAAGTCTTTATACTATATCACTGGGCCTAATCTTGAGGTTTAACTGGTGGACTGGACCAGATAGCTCAGTTAAAAAAGCATCCTGCAAGTATCAAGAACGTCTGCATTGTTAAAATCCTGGATGGGCCGCTCCTTTTCACATTACTGTTATACTTCTCAAACCCTTTAAAGTGGCTAAGCAATAGAATGGTCCAACAGTGGAACCTAGTGGTTTCGTGATTCAAAACATTTGAATTTCTTATCTATTCCTATCCTGATTATCAACTACAGTATTTGAGCTTAATGTCAACTACAGTCCATGTGTACATAATGTCAACTACAGTCCATGTGTACCTAATGTCAACTACAGTCCATGTGTACCTAATGTCAACTACAGTCCATGTGTACCTTATACTTCTATTCTCAATGTCAACTACAGTCCATGTGTACCTAATGTCAACTACAGTCCATGTGTACCTAATGTCAACTAGAGTCCATGTGTAACTAATGTCTACTACAGTTCATGTGTACCTCATGTCAACTACAGTACATGTGTACCTAATGTCAACTACAGTCCATGTGTACCTAATGTCAACTACAGTCCATGTGTAACTAATGTTAACTACAGTCCATGTGTACCTAATGTCAACTACAGTCCATGTGTACCTAATGTCAACTACAGTCCATGTGTACCTAATGTTAACTACAGTTCATGTGTACTTAATACTTCTATTCTCAATGTCAACTACAGTCCATGTGTACCTCATGTCAACTACAGTCCATGTGTACCTAATGTCAACTACAGTTCATGTGTACCTAATGTCAACTACAGTCCATGTGTACCTAATACTTCTATTCTCAATGTCAAACTACACTTTCTATCTTTCTGCTTAAACTCCCTTTTTTCTCTGCTTTAATTATTTTAAAGCAACCCCTCTCTCTCTCTCTCTCTCTCTCTCTCTCTCTCTCTCTCTCTCTCTCTCTCTCTCTCTCTCTCTCTCTCTCTCTCTCTCTCCTTATTTTTCCTCTCTATTCATAACAAGGCCTAAATATTTTTTGGGGTCTGGTTAAGTACAGTAACAAACTGCCAAAGAACCATATCAATATAACACAGTCTGAAATATGTTAATAATTATCATTATAAAATGAAACTTTAGCAGGCAATTACTGGTAGTTTTTTTTTTAACAGCCCTTCATTATCGCTTTCAGAAACAAAAAGTTTTTTCGATTGACTCAAAATGGAATTCATCCATGTACAATATAAAGTCTTAATCATGTAAATTTATATGAAACTTTTAACAGTGGACAAAGAAATTGATTATTTTTTTTTTCTTAATAATTTTTTTTTCTATGAACAGCTATGAAAAAGTTACATTCACTTGTTATTTGATTAATTAACGAATTTCCTTTGGTAATCTACTGCAATTTTTTAAAATGGCTAAAAATAGAAATGGATTTTTTAAAAAAGTTGTTCCTAGCCCCAAATTTAGAACAAAGAACTGAAATTTAGAATCCCCAGAATAGTACTGAAACTTTAGAATCCCAAGAAGAATTTTGTCTCATTAGAATAGAATACTCTACCCAAAGTGTGTGAAGTTGTAACGACAATTATCATTGGTAATAAATAGGCTGATAGGTATCAAACTCACCCCTCATTGGGGACCCAATTCTCCTGAAAATGAAAATAAACCGACCTTCAGTCAAAAGGCAAAACAACAACAAAATGCTTAAAAAATTGAAATTTTTTTTTAAAAAATCAGAATAAAAAAGTTATATATAAAAATAATGTGTAAAACAAATATATATAGTATAAATACAAGTTTATATAAAAACTAGCTTAATTGTTGATGTCAAGGATACCAACAGCAACTAAACATCCGACTGTTTGGGTTTACTCAACAAAACTATGATTAAGACATTTTAACGCATTTTATTTTCTATATCCAATCAAACACGTGCTAAGCTGTGACCTAATATTAAATATTTGTTTCTAACATACAGCATAGCTAGTGGTCATATTAACAATCTAGTGACACAAAGCTACTATTAGCCAGTTCAAACCATTCTAAAATCACAATTACAAGCTGGTCAACATTTTGTATGAAACAAATGAAAATTATACATAGGTTTGAGTTAAAGTCAAAAATAACCAAATCCCATGTGATATATAATATATGGCATAAATATATTGAAAATGGCAATATCATAATTTATGACCATACAGGTTTCTTAAAAATATCATTTTAGGGGATGTTAAAATTTTTAAAGGATATTTAGGGACTTTTAAGAACAAAATATTTAAAGAAATAAATTTTTATTCCTTTTTGAAATCATTTTCGGACAAATACAGCATAAGTTTAAATCAGCCTGTTTTTGTTGTTTACATAAAAGCCTGTTAATATTGTGCTCAAAATGTGAAAAATTTTACGAGAAAATATATTTATTTTGTGAGATAACTATAGCAAAATCAGGACTTACAATACCAAGGTATATCCCAGTATTCAGGCCATCTATATCTAAATAAGAATCTTATCATCAATGTCATTAAAAAATCGTTTTTTTATAGGGTTCAAATAAATTAAGGAAATTGAAAAATCTGATATACTAGTATTTAGCCCTGACAATAGATGCATAAGTATCAAAAAAGGCTATTTTTGGACAATTAACCCCCCCCCCCCTTTTCCCCTCCACAATGCATAAACAGTGTAGTTAAAAAAATAGTTTTTAAGTTAAAAATCTCAACTTGAAAATAAATATAAAAAATTATTTGATTCAAAAATCTCTAGTCCGAATAAAAAGGTACTAAAACGGCAATAGAATTTAAATACATGTAATTAAATTATACTTTGATAGTGTAACTGCTTTGTTATATATTTTGTTAAAGTACATGTAATTGCAAAACATTTGTTTGTTTTAAGTAATTTTTATTTACATTAAATATTATAAATAGCCAATATTTCTTTTAATATTAAATATTATATTTATTTAGTTAATTTCTTTAAATAATGTAATAATAAAGTGTATTTTATTCCACATTATTGAATATTACTTATTTCTATTGAAATTATTTTTTGATTAATTTTACAAATAAATGCATTCAAAAACTCGAATCTTACATAAATATTTTCATAACTTCAAAAGTTAAATGAATTTTATCCCCCCCCCCCTTTAAGCAAGCAAAATAAAACTTGCTGGTCATGGAGCTTAATTTTCTCCCCATAAGAGTGATATGACCTACAGTATCCTTACCAAGGGGTTTAAATTCCTAAATTGTTGGAACTATAGATTGTTGCTATGGCATTTAACTAGCAAAGGGGTCAAGGTCAATGTCAATAGTTCAGCCTAATAAGGACAGGATGTAAAGGTTGTCTATATACACAATGAAGCAGCTTCTGCAGCATGCAGATTCATCTACTAATTGCCAAATTATAGCTAATAAAAGTAAAGTTACTTACGCATCTAATGGAGGTAAGGAGGCATAATGATTTATCATAGGTGGCGCTGATGCCATAGGTGGCGTCATCTGGTAGTGATGATGATGTACTCCTGCTGCTGGTCTTGACATCTGAAAATTAAAAAAAAAAGGGAATGAGTACATCTAAACTGCTGGAGATAAAGCAGTTAAGATGAATTTTTAAATTTTCAGCTGACAGAAAATTTTAAAATACTTTTGGCTGCAGATTTACTATTATTGATAAAATGGAATATTTCTAGAAGCAGTATGATACAAGTCAATCTTGATATAAATGGGAAATAAAATTGTACATGTTTTAAGTACATGTACTATTAAGTCTACATAATAAGCATCACTGAAGTTGCTAATTCTGAGTTAACAGAGACAGATAAGATCAATACCCAGAAATTCTTACTTAGTAAGGAAATGAGGTACTTACCAGCATTGGAGCTGCAGGCTCTGATAACAGAAACAGGATAAGTTCTAGCAGTGTTCACTTAGTAAGGAAATGAGGTACTTACCAGCATGGGAGTTGCAGGCTCTGATAACAGAAACAGGATAAGTTCTAGCAGTGTTCACTTAGTAAGGAAATGAGGTACTCACTAACATTGGAGTTGCAGGTTCTGTGATAACAGAAACAGGATAAGTTCTAGCAGGGACCACTTAGTTAGGAAATGAGATACTCACTAACATTGGAACTGCAGGTTCTGTGATAACAGACACAGGATAAGTTCTAGCAGTGATCACCTAGACAGAAAATGAGGTACTTACCACCATTGGGGCTGCAGGTTCTGTGATAACAGAAACAGGATAAGTTCTAGCAGCATTTGTATTAAGTCCAGGTAAGCTTTGTATCATCATCTGTTGCATGACCATGTGATGCATCTGTGCATTCTGCATCATCATCATTTCCATAAAGTCTAAAAATTAACAACAAATAATATGATTTGTTTGTTAATTCTGTAATGTTCCCCTTTTTTGGGACAACAGAAATTGAGAAAAAGCAGTGTTTGGCAATTAGAGATTTAATTTGAAATTAATACCAAAAGAAAGAAAGAAAGAAATTGTTATAATTGGTAAAAAAAGCAAAAGCTACTACCAGTATTACAAATCCCAATTATATTTGAATCTACAAGGAGATAATAAAGATGTCAAAAACATCTTGAAGAACTGAAACCATCTGGAGATTTAAAGAGAAACCAGCACCAAAACAAGTGTAGACAATTCATCAATAGCTTGTACAAGAACATGGAAAATGGTGGTGGTGCAGAAGAGGTTTGTCATTCCCAATGAAGATTATTTTATTTTTCTTAATGAATTATTTTGAGGTGGTCAGTTGTTTGACCCAAGTTTAAGACTACTGGTACTTGGACACAGACTGACCAGTGAGTGAGTGAGTCAGTGAGTCAGTCAGTCAGTGATATACAATGTTTACCTGCTTTATTAAACCAGCTGCCTTTATTCTGATTCTGTTCTGGTACAAGATTCTGTATAACTGGTTGTGGTACTGGTATTTGTTGTATAATATGTTGTGGTGGTGTTCCCATGGTAATCTGTGGTTGTGGTGGTTGTGGTGCTCCTTGTAAAGGTGGTAGGTGATACTGCTTAGGTGTGGCTACTGTGTGTTCAATAACATGCTTCACTTGAGCCATTTCTGAAATGATCAAAAACAAATTAAAAGATAAATTTTTCATAAAAAAAACCATTCAAAAAGACTGTAAGGATAAAATAATGTGTAATGGGGCTAAAGAAAAACAGTAAAACCTGTATATAAAGATCAACTATTGGACATAAGTGATTAATAAAACTATATAGATGTGACCACTTAATACTGTATAACACTTAATGAACACTAAACACAAAAGACAAGCAATCAAAAGAAAAACATAAAAGTAACAAATTATTTCTTGTCTGATTTCAATTATCTCCCTTTATTTTTAACTTCACTTCATGTAAGAAAAACTTGAAAAACAAAATTGGTTGTATACTTATAAAGAGAACTCTCTTTAAGCACTTGGCCATACATCGAGGATTTTCAATTCACTAAAACAAAACTGGTAGTATGCCGAAACATAAGAGTACTTTCATTTTGGGACTGGGCTTGAATATTTATGACTGAATCTGTATTAGATTTGGTTCCTTGGAATCTCTTAGCATTTGACCATGGATCATCAAAAATTACAAATAAAATCAATATTTCTTATTTATCACCAACGTACGAAAATTTGTCAGATAAACCTTAAATCCTTTAATTATATAAAAAAGCTCATTTAAACATTCAAAATATCTTACAAAAGATTTTATTAGCTGGGTTTATATTATATGAAACCTGGTAACATAAACATTCTGTACAAATAAACCTAAATTACCAGTATACTTTAATGACGGTTAAACGACAGACCTTGCCAGCAACCTCACGGTGAGATTGACTCACAGAAACAAAAATCAAGTTTATCTACTTGACAATGTCTATTAAAATAATATCAAGAACCGGCCCCCACTA
>CM056609.1:5097421-5190026 GCA_029721355.1 Tegillarca granosa
TACATGGAAAGTGTGGAGTATTGGAACCGTATGTACGTGGAAATTCCATGGACATGTACGTGGAAATTCCATGGACATGTACGTGGCAAATCTGTGGACATGTAAGTGGTAAATCTGTGGACATGTACATGGCAAATCCATGGACATGTACGTGGCAAATCTGTGGACATGTACGTGGCAAATCTATGGACATGTACGTGGCAAATCTGTGGACATGTACGTGGCAAATCCATGGTCGATGTACATGGAAATCCATGGAAATCCATGTACATTGTACATGGAAAATAAGTGTCAAATTTTTAAAAAGTGATCCATCCAGATGAAGTATTTATAGACAGCATCAAGAAAAAAATGGCTACTCTGTGAGTCAGCACATTTTGCTGAAATTATGAAATGACATATTTGGTGACTTTTTGTTGCCTATTACTGTTTTAATAATTATTAAACAAAATCACATCAAGTCTTCAGAACCTCACCAATGTATTTTATACATGATATTTTCATGTTCATACAGATCTTTAAAAGATTAATTGCTCACTCTTAATGACAATTAATATATCATTTTTTATTTTAATTTTTTTATCTGAGTTAAACTTTATAACAAAAATAGTTGCCTGTATCATTTATGTTAGTTACATGATAGAATGAAGTTAATAAAACTCACATGGCACTTTCCATACTTTAAAATACAGCTAAATAATTCCCAAATGACACTTTCAATGGTCTGCTTATAATTTCACTAGATTCCATTATCTCAAAAAGGTTTCCTTTGTATAATATCCAGTAACTTTGCAACAAAATATAAGATTTTATGTCCTTCTTAGTCTTGTTTAGTCTAAAGCTGAAATGTCTAAAAATGCTGGTCATACTAGGCAGCCATCTTTTTTTCTTGTTGTTGTCTAGCAGAACCTCCTAATTGTATGAAAAGGCACTTGAATTGATGACCTAGATACTTGAGAAAAATGCCATGGAAATCCATGGAATTTCCACGTACAGAGTTTGTTGAAAATACTGAGCCTGAAACTTTGTATATTTTGTTAAACTTTCATTGACAGACAAAAATATGCCACAAAAATCCATGTACATGTCCACAGAAATTCCATGGAAAGTGTGTACATGTCCATGGTCAAAAAGATGGCAAATCTATTTTTCCATGGACATGTACACACTTTCCGTGGATTTTGTGGCATTTCCGTGGAAATCCATGGTTTTTACATGGACATGGACATATGTCCATGGAATTTCTACAGCCGGGAGTGCCTCTTACCCCTGTAAGTTCAAATTCAACTAATTCAGGGGCCTGAGTCACTCAGCCACCAAACCCCACCCACCCACCCCCCATTACATGGGGATTTACTAGATAGCTGAGTGTCAATATACACAGAAAAGATTGTAATTTATTGTTTATTAGTGGCAATGTACCCCAGTGAGCTACCACTCTGAAGTCGATGAAATAAATCATTCAGATTAATAAGGTTGTACCTTGTCAAGAAAAATTTATTTTGTTATTTAAATTTGTCTGTAGATGAAAATTGGGTTGACTGGAGAATTGTGAAATTTTTGCTCAAGATAATAATGGCTTTACTACTAAAAATCAAACCCCTGACCTAGAACCTCGGTGGTCACATGATCTGAAGCACACACTCACCAATCACACCGATTCTCAGCACTTAAGTTCAAATACCACTTATAGAGATTTTAGTATGAAAAAGTTTTGCCAACATTATGGAACAAAAGTGGAGTAGAGTAATGGTGTTTTATTCCCGAGGCAGTCGGTCATGGGATGATGGAGGAAACCAGAGTGCCCAGAGAAAACCACTGACCTTCAGCAAGCAAACTGACAAACTTTCTCACACTAGGATCTATCTTGAGTGGGATTCGAAGCATGGAATTTCCATGTACATTGGCCATGGATTTGCCAAATACATGTCTACAGATTTGCCATGTACATATCCATGGAATTTCCACAAACATATAGTTCCAATACTTCAAAATGTCCATGGATTTACCACGTACATACGGTTCCAATACTCTAAAACGCCCATGGATTTGCCACTTCCATAGAATTTCCACATACATGTCCATGGAATTTCCACATGGTACTAATACTCCACACTTTCCATGTACATAAAATCCATGGAAATTCCATGCATTCCATTGCAAATCTACAGCCAGGTCAGACGGTGAGAGGTGCTGTGATCCCTAATCGCGCACTTTAGACCACTCGGCCACCAAAGCCCCTATATGGAACAAGACTACCTTAATATATGTTAGTGGACCTTAATGGGGGAGGGGGGTGTCAAACAGCATTACTCAACTCAAACCATTAATCATGAATTATGAGTCCACAATGATTTGGCAAGGTATCCCAAAACAATTTAATTTAGTTAATATTTACAGACTCATACTAGGATGAGGTAAAATGATCGTAAAAATTTACAACCTACCCTCTGGCTTCGTGTCATAACCATTAACTCCACCTCTAAATGAGTTGTTCCTGTATGAGTTGTTTCTGTACGTCGGCTCAGGTGGTTTGTTATAGTAATTTCTGTTAAAATCTGGTAACGACCGCCTTGTTGGAGGTGGCAGTGGTGACGGCGTGTACCGCCGACGGGCACTGTAAGATCTTGGTCTTCTGTAATCTTCGTTCATATATTGTTCTTGCTGAAAAAAAGTATTTTGGAAATCTAAATTATTTTTAAAAAAGCATTGTGCCATGATATTGTAAATCTGATAAAAAAACAAAGTATTGTGCAATAATATCCTTAACTTCTAAAATTGTAATTTGTGTAACTTTATTATGTATCTTATAAGCTGAATAAAAAGAAGGGAGATAACTACATACCTGACAAAGCAGGTACATAATGAACTCCCTTTTCATGAGGTCAGTAAGGCCAAAATAAAAATATAGTTTGTTTCCCTTGCGCAACTGACCGTAAAAAATCCCGCCCACTGAAAAAATTTTACTGAAAAATGCTGTGTTTTTTTTTTTTTTTTTTTTTTTTGTGATTCTGTGCTAATAGATTCAGGTTCGTTTCTCTTTCCTTTTCAGGATTTAGTTGCCAACCTTCTTAATTGTCAAGACACTTATACAGTTATAATTTAATGCAATACAAACACCGTAGTGATGAAGATGTACTAGTAAACACACAAGGTGACATGTGAAGAATGTTTCCTAACCAGAAAAGAAAACTATGAGGAAAAAAAAAAGCCCACCTACCTACCCAATATCAGAAATAAGGGTAGGGCAAAGGGAAACAAAGATATTTTTAATTGTAGCCTAACCATATCTGATTCAAATTATTGTCTAATTGGCATCTACATCTGATAAATGAATAACACTACAAGAGGGATGCATGGGGCTGACAAAATACATCTAAAGCAACTTTCAGAATTATATGTGCTAATAAAATGGGAAATATAGGTAACAAACCTTCCAAAAACTAAGAAGATTTTCTATCAGTTAAATTAGTTAGTCATCTGTTAAGTCTGGTTTAAAACACTTACCTTTATCTTGTCTAACAGTTCTTGTCTTCTAAGCATAGCCTGTTGAAGTTTAATTTGATTAGCTTCTTCATCTACATCTGTACCTGAAAAAGGACAAACACATGTTACACATAGGAAATCTCAGGTATACAGAAATATGGATGTTATGGACAGGTGTTTTGACATTCAAAATTTCAGATACTGTTTGTTTGAAATATTCAACAAAATGGTTTTTTAACACTGGTCATATTGGACAGGTCCCAGTTTCAGAATCATTTTTGAACTAAAATTTTCCTTAACTTAAAATAGCAAGTTTTGGGGACATCTTTTTCAATTACAATGAACAAAAAACAAACAAAAAAAAAAAAAAACACAAACAAACAAACAAAACAAAAACAAAAACACCATCATTTGTTACATATGTTATAATCTTGAAGTGATCTTCAAAATGAAACCTTAATAGTACAATTCAGTACTTGGTCTTTTTGAATTCCAAACATAAATATAAGTTCATATGTCAAAGTTCTAATTAGATTTGTTAGATAATATTTTTTTACACATTTAACTATTATTTTGATTGCTAATTGAGTGGAGTAATGAAGTTTTACATCTAGTCACGATTCTTTCACTTATTTTGAGGCGGCCAGTTCTGGGATGGTGGAGGAAACTGGAGTGCATGAAGAAAACAACCAAACTACAGCAAGCAAACTGACAAACTTTCCCACACAAGGATCTGTCCCGAGTGGGATTCGAACCTAGGCCGGGAGAGTTGCTGTGATTTGTAAGCATGCGTTTTAGACCACTTGGCCACCGAGGCCCTGCTAATTAAGTAAAACCAAACAAAATGACATTTTTACACTAAGATCTACCAAAGTATGATAACATGTATAATGTAAACGATGAAAGTTGTGACAAGCTGTACAGGTGCTTTACCAACTCAACCACCCATGGCTGCCTACTGGTATAGTTGAGCTGAGTTGAGTTGAGTAATGGTGTTTAATCTCAGTCAAGAATATTTCACTCATATCAAGATGTAGCCAGCTATAAGCGAAAGTGTTGAAGTTTTGTCTGCGCTGCACTGATGGAATTATACAGCAGGGATTTTTATTGTGCCACGCCTACCGTGAGATGGGATGTTATTTATTTTGAGTTACCACCCAAAAAAAAAAAAACATGACTTTCATTTCATAATGCCAAGTGCTTGGCATAAAAACAGTCACTACCCACTTTCAAGTCTTGGGTCAGACCCAGTCACGGTTCTAACCCACAACCTCCCACTAATAGAGCGAGCATTCTACCAACTGAGCTACGGCAGAGGTCTTACTTGGTATAAAGAAATGTAAAGTTCAAGACTCAAGATAGAGTTTAGTTTAATATTTGGTCCGCTTTTGATTCACTCAACCACAAGGTCCCCTACTAAGTGGGGAAGAACTGTAATGCTCAAGAGTTAAAAAAAAAGGGTTAAGTTCAATATTTGGTCTATTTAAATTCAAAATGATGAGAATTTGTTGAATACTTATATTAAGTTTTTAAAACAATTTTTTTATTTAATTTCTTAAACATGCAAACAGATGTGATGGTAGGACTTCCTTATATGCACTCAATTAACTATGTGAAAAAAAAAAAATTTTGAAGAATATTTTCACAGGAATGCTCCAAAATGTTGAATTTCACCATTTTTAGGTTTTATAGTCAAAATTAATACTTTAGTGAAGGGTACAAACAAAAGTCCTTCATATGTCACTAGATTGTATTGTACATAAAATCTATACCTGACGATTTAACTATATATTTATCTATTATTGATAGATATAAATAACTTACACGTCTTAATTGGATTTTGGTGTTAAAATTCATGCACGATACCACCAATATTTTATTAATCACATGTTTTAAAACTTTTATAATTTATAAATCCTTATTCAATTACTTGAAAACAAACTCCTCAAATTTTGACAATCTATTGATCAATTAAGCTGAAATACCTCGGTAGGAAAACAAAGATATCTTTAATGTTCATATAATTCATATTTTCAAGTAGATTACAAATGGAAGATAACTGTCCAAGTAAATACCTTACAACATTATGTAATTTCAATATAATCCTGCACAATATTTATCTGGCCAAGTGGTTAAGTTAATGGACTCAATAATCCTGAACAATCTTCACCTGGCCAAGTGGTTAAGTTAATGGACTCAATAATCCTGAACAATTTTTACCTGGTCAAGTGGTTAAGTTAATGGACTCAATAATCCTGAACAATTTTTACCTGGTCAAGTGGTTAAGTTAATGGACTCAATAATCCTGAACAATCTTCACCTGGCCAAGTGGTTAAGTTAATGGACTCAATAATCCTGAACAATTTTTACCTGGTCAAGTGGTTAAGTTAATGGACTCAATAATCCTGAACAATCTTCACCTGGCCAAGTGGTTAAGTTAATGGACTCAATAATCCTGAACAATTTTTACCTGGTCAAGTGGTTAAGTTAATGGACTCAATAATCCTGAACAATCTTCACCTGGCCAAGTGGTTAAGTTAATGGACTCAATAATCCTGAACAATTTTTACCTGGCCAAGTGGTTAAGTTAATGGACTCAATAATCCTGAACAATTTTTACCTGGTCAAGTGGTTAAGTTAATGCACTCAATAATTCTGAACAATATTTACCTGACCAAGTGGTAAAGTAAATGTACTCAGGATTTTGATTTGCGATTTACATGTAAATGTCTCAGACAGGCAAGATGCTGGACTGCGGGGCTAAGAGAACTCATGGCTTCTGATTCACAGATTTACATGTAAATGTCCTAGACGAGTCAGATGCTGGACTGCGGGGCTAAGAGAACTCATGGCTTCTGATTCACAGATTTACATGTAAATGTCTCAGACAGGCAAGATGCTGGACTGCAGGGCTAAGAGAACTCATGGCTTCTGATTCACAGATTTACATGTAAATGTCCTAGACGAGTCAGATGCTGGACTGCGGGGCTAAGAGAACTCATGGCTTCTGATTCACAGATTTACATGTAAATGTCTCAGACAGGCAAGATGCTGGACTGCAGGGCTAAGAGAACTCATGACTTCTGATTCACAGATTTACATGTAAATGTCTCAGACAGGCAAGATGCTGGACTGCAGGGCTAAGAGAACTCATGGCTTCTGATTCACAGATTTACATGTAAATGTCCTAGACGAGTCAGATGCTGGACTGCGGGGCTAAGAGAACTCATGGCTTCTGATTCACAGATTTACATGTAAATGTCTCAGACAGGCAAGATGCTGGACTGCAGGGCTAAGAGAACTCATGACTTCTGATTCACAGATTTACATGTAAATGTCCTAGACGAGTCAGATGCTGGACTGCAGGGCTAAGAGAACTCATGGCTTCTGATTCACAGATTTACATGTAAATGTCTCAGACAGGCAAGATGCTGGACTGCAGGGCTAAGAGAACTCATGACTTCTGATTCACAGATTTACATGTAAATGTCCTAGACGAGTCAGATGCTGGACTGCAGGGCTAAGAGAACTCATGGCTTCTGATTCACAGATTTACATGTAAATGTCTCAGACAGGCAAGATGCTGGACTGCAGGGCTAAGAGAACTCATGGCTTCTGATTCACAGATTTACATGTAAATGTCCTAGACGAGTCAGATGCTGGACTGCAGGGCTAAGAGAACTCATGGCTTCTGATTCACAGATTTACATGTAAATGTCCCAGACAGGTCAGATGCTGGACTGCAGGGCTAAGAGAACTCATGGCTTCTGATTCACAGATTTACATGTAAATGTCTCAGACAGGCAAGATGCTGGACTGCAGGGCTAAGAGAACTCATGGCTTCTGATTCACAGATTTACATGTAAATGTCCTAGACGAGTCAGATGCTGGACTGCGGGGCTAAGAGGACTCATGACTTCTGATTCACAGATTTACATGTAAATGTCCTAGACGAGTCAGATGCTGGACTGCAGGGCTAAGAGAACTCATGGCTTCTGATTCACAGATTTACATGTAAATGTCTCAGACAGGCAAGATGCTGGACTGTGGGGCTAAGAGGACTCATGACTTCTGATTCACAGATTTACATGTAAATGTCCTAGACGAGTCAGATGCTGGACTGCAGGGCTAAGAGAACTCATGGCTTCTGATTCACAGATTTACATGTAAATGTCTCAGACAGGCAAGATGCTGGACTGCGGGGCTAAGAGGACTCATGACTTCTGATTCACAGATTTACATGTAAATGTCCTAGACGAGTCAGATGCTGGACTGCAGGGCTAAGAGAACTCATGGCTTCTGATTCACAGATTTACATGTAAATGTCTCAGACAGGCCAGATGCTGGACTGTGGGGCTAAGAGGACTCATGACTTCTGATTCACAGATTTACATGTAAATGTCCTAGACGAGTCAGATGCTGGACTGCAGGGCTAAGAGAACTCATGGCTTCTGATTCACAGATTTACATGTAAATGTCTCAGACAGGCAAGATGCTGGACTGCAGGGCTAAGAGAACTCATGGCTTCTGATTCACAGATTTACATGTAAATGTCTCAGACAGGCAAGATGCTGGACTGCAGGGCTAAGAGAACTCATGACTTCTGATTCACAGATTTACATGTAAATGTCCTAGACGAGTCAGATGCTGGACTGCAGGGCTAAGAGAACTCATGGCTTCTGATTCACAGATTTACATGTAAATGTCCCAGACAGGTCAGATGCTGGACTGCAGGGCTAAGAGAACTCATGGCTTCTGATTCACAGATTTACATGTAAATGTCCTAGACGAGTCAGATGCTGGACTGCAGGGCTAAGAGAACTCATGGCTTCTGATTCACAGATTTACATGTAAATGTCCTAGACGAGTCAGATGCTGGACTGCAGGCCTAAGAGGACTAATGGTTTCAAACTCACAGATTTACAGGTTAAAGTCAAATACAGGCAAAATATAACCCTGAACTTTTTTACCAGGATGCCTGGCTGAGGGGTTTAGATACTTCACCAAAGATTTCTAATTTAAGTCTCAGATATGCAGAATATAATTCTAAACATTGTTTTACCAGAATGCCAGGCTGAAGGGTTAAGGCAAGGAACTTTCAAATTCACAGAATTAAAAGGTTCATGTTCAAACAGGCAGAATATAATTTTCAATATTTATGCCAGGATGCTGGGCTGAATGGTTAAGAGAACTCATGGTTTCAGAACCACAGATTTACAGGTTCATTTCCAAGACAAACAGAATATAATATAGAACACTTTTACCATGATGCTGGACTGTAGAGTTTGGGCTATGGACTCTTGGCTTCTAATTCACAGATTCACAGAATAAAGTCCCTGATAGGCAGAATATGATCCTGAACTTTTTTCCAGGAAGTCTGGCAGATGGGTTAAAGCAATGAACTCATTAATTCAGATTCATGGATTTACAGAATAAAGTCCCAGCTAGGCGGAATATAATCCGGAATATTTTTACCATGATGCTGGGCTAAGGGGCTAAGGCAATGGACTCATGATTTCAGATTCACAATTTTAAAGGTTCGTGCCCCCAGACAGGTGGACAGACTAGGGCACTTAACAAATTAAACTTGGATTGTTTCATTCCAAACAATAGATACAACAAATTGCATACATGGAAAAAAAATGGCATTTTATAAATTTTCTGGTTTTTTCTCTAGCCCTTAAGTAAAACCTTTAATTGATTATTTTGGTTTTTCAAACTGATTTTTTTCTGTCAGTTTGTCAGTAAGGATAGGGTTATTCTGTATGTCATGGGAAAACATCATAGGATAATCATGCAATGTAAGTTTAAAAGTTTCTGAAATATTACGTCATTAAATTGATTAATTACTTAACTTTAAAAGTCCAGGTTTAGGACAGAAAGATAATAAAATAAAACAGAAATAAAGTAGAACCTTATTTTTTAGTCCCTTGAAAAACTTTTCATCTTGTCTGTCACAATACAATATTGTACATGTGTTTTGAAATCCTTAAATCCTTTCTTTTTTGAAAGCCTACCTCAATTTTTTATAAAACCCCTTGATGACAACATTACATTGTATTTTGAAGAACCTTTATCCTTTCTTTCATGTAACCCTACCTCAATATTTTGCTATAGTAAAACCCCTTTATAATGTTGAAATTTAACAGAGTGTTGATGAATCAATGTAGCTTACACTCATGCCTACAACAAAAGGGTATGTACATACCCTACCGTAATTTTGATTCATTAAAAACTTAAGTTTACTGTTTTGAAGCATTTTAACATCATCAGAACCAATAACAGGATTTCAATACTTTTTTATAAATAAATTTTTATTTGATTTTAAGAATTGACTGTAAAAAATTTTGTCTATAAAGGAAAAACACAAAATAACTTTGTGCAGCAGCTTTGGTGGGGTTTGTACCTTGTAAATAAGTAGTGCTTAGTTTTGTTGCCAGAAAATAACAGTTTGTCTATTATTATAGCTAGAAATAACAGTTGTGACTATTTCTGTAGCTAGCAAATAACAGCTGTGACTATTTCTGTAACTAGTAAATAACAGATATGACTATTTCTGTAGCTAGCAAATAACAGATGTGACTATTTCTGTAGCTAGAAATAACAGTTGTAACTATTTCTGTAGCTAGCAAATAACAGCTGTGACTATTTCTGTAGCTAGTAAATAACAGATATGACTATTTCTGTAGCTAGCAAATAACAGATGTGACTATTTCTGTAGCTAGAAATAACAGTTGTAACTATTTCTGTAGCTAGCAAATAACAGATGTGACTATTTCTGTAGCTAGCAAATAACAGAGGGACTATTTCTGTAGCTAGCAAATAATAGATGTGACTATTTCTGTAGCTAACAAATAACAGATGTGACTATTTCTGTAGCTAGAAATAACAGTTGTAACTATTTCTGTAGCTAGCAAATAACAGCTGTGACTATTTCTGTAGCTAGCAAATAACAGCTGTGACTATTTCTGTAGCTAGCAAATAACAGCTGTGACTATTTCTGTAGCTAGCAAATAACAGATGTGACTATTTCTGTAGCTAGCAAATAACAGATGTAACTATTTCTGTAGCTAGCAAATAACAAATGTGACTATTTCTGTAGCTAGCAAATAATAGATGTGACTATTTCTGTAGCTAATAAATAACAGCTGTGACTATTTCTGTAGCTAGTAAATAAAAGATATGACTATTTCTGTAGCTAGCAAATAACAGATGTGACTATTTCTGTAGCTAGCAAATAACAAATGTGACTATTTCTGTAGCTAGCAAATAACAGATGTGACTATTTCTGTAGCTAACAAATAACAGATGTGACTATTTCTGTAGCTAGCAAATAACAGATGTGACTATTTCTGTAGCTAGCGAATAACAGATGTGACTATTTCTGTAGCTAGCAAATAACAGATGTGACTATTTCTGTAGCTAGCAAATAACAGTTGTAACTATTTCTGTAGCTAGCAAATAACAGATATGACTATTTCTGTAGCTAGATAATAACAGATGTGACTATTTCTGTAGCTAGCAAATAACAGATGTGACTATTTCTGTAGCTAGCAAATAACAGATGTGACTATTTCTGTAGCTAGCAAATAACAAATGTGACTATTTCTGTAGCTAGCAAATAACAGATGTGACTATTTCTGTAGCTAATAAATAACAGCTGTGACTATTTCTGTAGCTAGTAAATAACAGATATGACAATTTCTGTAGCTAGCAAATAACAGATGTGACTATTTCTGTAGCTAGCAAATAACAGCTGTGACTATTTCTGTAGCTAGCAAATAACAGATGTGACTATTTCTGTAGCTAACAAATAACAGATGTGACTATTTCTGTAGCTAGCAAATAACAGATGTGACTATTTCTGTAGCTAGCGAATAACAGATGTGACTATTTCTGTAGCTAGCAAATAACAGATGTGACTATTTCTGTAGCTAGCAAATAACAGAGGGACTATTTCTGTAGCTAGCAAATAACAGTTATAACTATTTCTATAGCTAGCAAATAACAGTTGTGACTATTTCTGTAGTTAGCAAATAACAGTTGTGACTATTTCTGTAGCTAGCAAATAACAGATGTGACTATTTCTGTAGCTAGCAAATAACAGAGGTACTATTTCTGTAGCTAGCAAATAACAGAGGGACTATTTCTGTAGCTAGCAAATAACAGTTGTAACTATTTCTGTAGCTAGCAAATAGCAGTTGTGACTATTCCTGTAGCTAGCAAATAACAGAGGGACTATTTCTGTAGCAGTTGTGACTATTTCTGTAGCTAGCAAATAACAGAGGGACTATTTCTGTAGCTAGCAAATAACAGAGGGACTATTTCTGTAGCTAGCAAATAACAGTTGTAACTATTTCTGTAGCTAGCAAATAGCAGTTGTGACTATTCCTGTAGCTAGCAAATAACAGAGGGACTATTTCTGTAGCAGTTGTGACTATTTCTGTAGCTAGCAAATAACAGAGGGACTATTTCTGTAGCTAGCAAATAACAGTTTTGAATATTTCTGTAGCTAGCAAAAAAACAGTTTTGAATATTTCTGTATGGAAAATTTTTACAGCCACTTAATAAACAAATCAAAAAACTGTACAAGTCTAAAATCATGTCTGTCAGAGACTTAATAAAAGCAAATTTTCTGATATTTAAAATCATGAAGAACACTTTACATGTTTGAATATCTATCAATTATCAAATAAACAAATATAAATCTTGTTACCTCCAATTGTCTGAAATCAACATTAACTTTTGATTAATAATATACTTCAATTAAATTATCTACCAAAGTAAATATCGTGAAATCATTTTTCATGCACTTACATACATTAGATTAGGCTGGTATTCTGGTTACCAGGACACTATATATACATGTACTTAGTATATATATATATATATATATATATATATATATATATATATATATATATATATATATATATATATATATATATATATATATATATATATACTTGTATATGGTTAGTTTGCCAATCAATCCATTTCTTTTTTTCTCATTTTTACACCTCACTTAGAATAAACATGCATTATATAAACCCTTTCATCATAGTATATTCAATAAATTTAAACAAATTTGATATTGTATAATTTAACAGAGCATGTCATATTTTTAAAATCTAAATTTTCAATGTACACTCAACTTATCAATAAATGTGATCATACCTCAATTTTTTATTCCACTTGATGCACTTTTTAATTTAAATTGAATCATATATATGATGAATTTAATTAAAATTTTTAAAAATTTTAACAAGTTAATTGACAATAAGTTGAGATAAAAAACTTTTAAATAGTGTGATGTCAGTCAGTGGAACATGTGTCGCACATGGCTGATACAGTTAATTCCCTTTATTGGTGAGTTGGTTAGTTGTACATGTTGTAATTCGATTAGTGTTATGCGCATCATCAAAATGTTCCAATCATTTGGTATACATTGTATATAATAGATATACACCCAATACCTACATAATATATATATATACCTAAGATCAGGCATATTCAAAATTTCTACCGTGACTTTGCTATTTATCAATAATCACATGTATGGTTTTCCAATGTTACACAACCTATTACAACCTATTACCAGTTCAATGAGGACATTCAAAACTTTATTCAATAAAAATTTATTTATAAAAATGCCCTTACTTTTTTATGTTAATCCGAACGCAAAAAATATAATCAATATTTTTAAATACGTCATGATTTCAAATGATAATGTATAAGGATTTCCAAATGTACTACGTAAAATGTCACCATATCAAATATTGTATATAGATAAAATAAAGGGGTGGGGTGGAGACTTATGGACTTATTTCTGACGTAAACAAATAATACTTAAGTTGTATATGCATACATACCTTTTTTTTTGGGGGGGGGGATTTCTTTCATATACCAGAAAAAGAAAATCAGAAAATCATTTACACTTTCAAAAGCAGAGAAACTGTGCCTGTATATCAGAAATGAAGGTCAAGTAAGAATGCAAGGAAGATAAATGCTCTGAACTTTAAATCCATCATCAATAATTATATATGAATAAACTGAACTAAATTTATAAATAAATATTGTTTTCTTTACCACATTTTAAAAACTAATTTAGATAAAGAATTTTTGTTTTTATGTACAATGTATACAGTTGGCCTAAGATGCAGTGATTTTGAACTGTTAAGTGTAAAATTGTAAAATTTCTGTGTGGCATTAGAACAGAAAACAGCATTTTGTATTTCAAAAAACATAAACTTGACAAATAGCAAATTCAACCAAAGACATAACCAAGAACAAAAAAACAATGAAAACATGACAACCAGCTGACACAAACAAGAAGGACATAACAATCAAAGTTTATAAGTGGAGTGGAGAAATGGTGTTTCACGCCCCGGTCAAGAATCTTTCACTTATTTCGAGGCAGTCAGTTCTGGGATGGTGGAGGAAACCGGAGTGCCCTGAGAAAACCACCAACCTTCGGCAAGCGAACTGACAAACTTTCTCACACTAGGATCTGTCCCGAGTGGGATTCAAACCCAGGCGGTGAGAGGCACTGTGATCCGTAAGCCCGCGCTTTAGACCACTCGGCCACCGTCAAAGTTTTTGACATGTAAGACAAATAAGACAATAAAAGTCAAACACGTCTTACGACCAAAGATCATAAAAATCCGAGCTTTAGATAGGATTTTGATATAATGACAATGTTTACAGTAGGGTTACAGTACTATAAGACTGTTGTTTGTTTGTGACGTGTCGAATAATTGTTCCTTCAACTGAGTAAACACACATCTCAATGATATGAAGAAAAATAACATCAGGATACTATAAGTTACAAGATGGCTGCAAAATGAAACTGCCAAATCAAAATAACAAATATCATTAGCAGTTAAATCAAAACCTATAAAAATACATGTTTGGTTGTTTTTACTTTCATAGAAAAAAAATCTAACCCATTTTTTAATTTTTCTTTTTTAATAAAAGTGATATTTTATATTACTTGTAAGTTATTCAATAAACAATTATTCCAGGTAGATGAAAAGAGTTTTTAAAACAGAAATACCACATGAGCAGACACACTTGAACGCAAAGTGGATAAATTTACCATCAATGTATACAATTAGATCAATGCTCGTCTGATTGAAGCAGATGTTGAATTTACAAAATATTTCTCAAACTAGGTTTCTTTCTTTGATTTAGATTGATATATCTCTCGTAATTTTTGTTATTTAATAAAAGGCATTTAAAAATAACAAAAATTTTGAGATATATAGATTTAAATCAAATGAAATAAATTTAGTTTGAGAAATATTTTGTTGATCAAACTGACTTGAATAACACACAAGTTCAGTGTTTCAAGGGAGAAAACTCTTGTTTCTTGATAAAGCACATGATATAACCATCTTATTTATGTAATACCTCTGGGCTTAAATAGTAGAACATTGGAAGCAACCCAGGTTTGATTCCAAGCTTTCAGGGACGGAAATCTTTTTTACTGTTTCTAGTATTTATTTTTACAATATCAGCATCTGGATTATACATTATATTTCTATATGACCAATTACCAGAATACAATCGAAGTGACAACAGTGAGACAAATACATTGTAGTTATGTCTGAGAATTGAAATAAATTAAATAGATTTTTACAAACTGTATACAGTTAAACCTTTTTATAAAAATCACCCATGAGAATCAGGCCCATAGCTCCCTATATGTTAGTATGCAACAATGTCCACATAATACATTTGTACTAGTATTTTATTTTTTGTATACTTTTTAAAATAATAATTATATATGTTCATTTCTGCTCGAAGCATTTTTTCACAAAGAATACATGGTAATGATATCCATGATTCTCTTACAAATACAAAAATTTAATACAATAATTAAAATACTTTGTGGAATTGTATTCTAATTTGAATCCCCATCATTTTTATCTAGCTATGCGCCGAAGAATTATGGACTTTATATTCAGGTGGCTTTACTATAGAGGTTATCTTTGGTCAAAATGTTTGAAACAGCATAAAGCAACAGAACCTTAAAATGGTGTTTTTAAAAAACAGGTGGCTTTTATATAGGGGTGGCTTTTATATAGGGGTGGCTTTTATATAGGGGTGGCTTTTATATAGGGGTGACTTTTATATAGGGGTGGCTTTTATATAGGGGTGACTTTTATATAGGGGTGGCTTTTATATAGGGATGGCTTTTATATAGGGGTGACTTTTATATAGGGGTGGCTTTTATATAGGGGTGGCTTTTATATAGGGGTGACTTTTATATAGGGGTGGCTTTTATATAGGGGTGACTTTTATATAGGAGTGGCTTTTATATAGGGATGGCTTTTATATAGGGGTGGCTTTTATATAGGGGTGACTTTTATATAGGGGTGGCTTTTATATAGGGGTGACTTTTATATAGGGGTGGCTTTTATATAGGGGTGGCTTTTATATAGGGGTACTATAGCAGGTTTAACTGTATTTTTTCGTAATTTTAAATTCTTTACAAGATAATGGGCTGTCGTCTGTGAAATAGTTTTGCACAAAGAAGGTTTAAAAAAAATCTTATTTTCTTATTTTCATATGTCACTCTCCTATGAGAGATTTCGCCTTTATATTTAGTCCGAATTTCCTCTGACCCTTACACACCTTATGCCTGATTGCTGTGTGTATCAAAAACTTGGGAATTTACGATACCAACTGGTGTCGGAAGGGGCGCCTCATTTTGCTTCAGACTGAGAATATAAGCGGAACTGTAGAAAAGTTACTAAGCTCAATCGATAGGCCAATGATTTGTTGTCCAAAATATTTAAATATTTCAAGATGTCATCGCTGCTGGTTTGAAATTCAAATCAGTTACTTCAGTGTTGATATTTGCCAACAATGTCTTCCATTTTCAAACCAAGTCTTCTTGCCCTTGGGAAACTCACATTTAAATACTTTGGAAAATAAATCACTCACCTGTCAATCAAGGTTGGTAAATTTTCTACCTTTCCACTAATATTTTAAGTCTGACTTAATGAGGAGGCGCCCCTCCTGACACCAGTTGGTATCGGAAAATCCCGGGTTTTTGATATAGAAATTGTTATGAATCTACACACAGCAGTCAGGCATAAGGTGTGTTAGGGTCAGAGGAAATTCGGACTACTTTATATTAAACACTGATGTATTGTCAATATTTATTAATAGAGTTTATTTGTCTTAATGTTAACTTATTGCATTAAGTGCATGCATGATCTGCATTGGTAGCCCACTCAGAGAATATTCCAGTGTTAAAGTATGTAAATCCATGTGCAAAAGGTCAATTAATTTTTGGGGGCACTTTGATTTCCTCCCAAAACCTTAAACAACTGACTGCAACCATATTATTTCAAAAATCCTGATTAAAAGAGATAATTCTCACAAGTTCGGTTTTCCAAACTTTTTTACATGCACCATTTTTGTGAGCATTACACTGTTCCAAATTGAACACCTGATTGGCTGGCCATATAAGTAATGAATTTTGCACAAAGATGGTCCTCAACTTGGTCAACAGCCAATCAGCAACTGAAGCAAGTACAATGACTATAGAGTGGAGTGGAATGGAATGGTATTTTACATCCCAGTCAAGATTCTTTCACTTATTTTGTGGCAGTCAGTTCTGGGATGGTGGAGGAAACCTGAGTGCCTGAAGAAAACCACTGATCTTCAGCAAGCGAACTGACAAACTTTCTCACACTAGGATCCGTCCTGAGTGGGATTCATATCAAGGTGGTGTGAGGCACTCTGATCTGTAAATTTGCACTTTGTACCACTCGGCCACTGAGGCCCCCCAATGACTATAGAGCCCACAAAACTAAAAATTATCATGTTAAATAAAAAAAATAAATATATTTTGTCAATTTCTTAATTTTATAACTTGGGTGATTTAAAGAGAAGACTTGACAAAGAACAGATATACACATACTGCCAACTAAGAAGAAAAAAATAGTTCTTTGGTAATCTCAAGACTTATACATAGATACTAGTATACACTATGTATTATACTATATATTAATGAATTTCAATAAATATTCCTATGTCCAATTTAAATCGGGGGATAAATAATGATAATTTAGGGCCAAAATGTGTGTACTTTTTAATCATAGGAAAACCTGACAAAACTTAGTGGAGACATTTTAAATTGATTTACATTTTTGTAAATGTATTCGTAATAAATTCATAACTCAGCATAAATAAATTATCACCTTATTATGTAATTTAAAATTAAGAACTAAGTATTAAGAATTTATTGAAGGTAAAACTTCATTTGTCACAATCCTTCCTTATTCCAAATCAATTTTCTTGTTTTTTAGCTTCATATATTAGTTTAATGTATAAAGCTAACAAGCACCAATACATGTATATCATTAGTCATTAAATAAACGAGGTCCGGTGTCATGGTAGGCATGGCACAATAAATAACCCTGCTGTATAATGCCATCAACGCAATGCACAGGCAAAATTTCTACACTTTCACCTATATCTGACGACATCTCGATATAAGTGAAATATTCTTGACTGGGACATTAAACACCATTACTCAACTCATTAGTCAAAAAATAACCACAGGATTATAAAATTCAAATATAATATGTTGTTGAAAAAGAAATATATCACAATTTTTTTACAGAGCTATACACTGCAGAAAGAAACTGATTCCTCTGTTGATAATTTACCTGGGGTGTTTCTATCGAAACTAAACTTTAATAAACCGTGATTAAGATTTGCGATAGATTAATAAATTGGGATAGATTCTCAGGTCTAAAGCCTGCATCTATAGATCAGAGAGCTTAGTTTCGAATTTCGCTTGGGTAAATCCTGGTGTAAGAAAGTTTGTCAGTTCACTTGCTGAAGTCTGTCAGTTCACTTGCTGAAGTTTGGCGGTTAACTCAGAATTTCCTCCACCATTCAAGAACTGACTGCTTATACAAGTGAAAAAAAGCCTTGAATGCGACATAAAGCATCATAACTAAACTCCATTTCACATCAGCATTGGCTTTCTTTGCTGCGGTCCCAACTTGATGTCATCATTTTATAATTAGATGGCTACAAAATGGCCTTGACATTGCTAGGAGTTAACTCAGAATTTCCTCCACCATTCAAGAACTGACTGCTTATACAAGTGAAAAAAAGCCTTGAATGCGACATAAAGCATCATAACTAAACTCCATTTCACATCAGCATTGGCTTTCTTTGCTGCGGTCCCAACTTGATGTCATCATTTTATAATTAGATGGCTACAAAATGGCCTTGACATTGCTAGGAGTGCACATGGTTCTTCTGTCTTCCTAAAGTAGTCAAGCCTTCTCTTGTTTTCTGCATTATCTTTGTGAGGCAAAAATGCCCAATACCACACATAATAACAAAGAATATTGGCCAAGATGATACAGTTTAGCAGGATGCTTCTTTGTTGTTTTTCTTCTTTTTTCTTTTTTTTTATTTAATTTTCATGCTAAATTTCCTCTACCCATTCATGAGGTTGATGATGTCAGTTCTGGGACAGTGTAACAACTGTTTATACAATCACATTATAGGAATACACATATTTCTACTTACTGGCTTCGGAGCTAGGTCTGTTTAATTTTTCTCTTTCATTTGCAATTTTCTGCAAGAAAAAATAAATAAATAAATACTAATATCTATAAAATGAATAAATTGTAAGGGAAAAAAATTTTAAAAAAAATAAATAAATAAATAAAATTAGTGAACTATGGAGCAAGAATGAGAATGGGAATATCTACTCTGATAAAGAGCAGAAAGAAACTGGAGTAATGATGTTTAATGATCAAGTCAAGATGACTTTCACTTATATTGAGAGAGTCAGTTCTCGGGAGGTTGAAGAAAACTAGACTGCCCAGAGAAAACAACATATCTTCAACAAGCAAACTAACAAATTTTTTCACACTAGGATCTTCTCTGAGCAGGAGTTCAAAATTGGGAGTGACAGGATTTTTTATCTATAAATGGGCACTATACATCAAACAGGTACTGAGAACCCTGCTTTGGAGTGTCTCTTTCTTAAGTATTGAGGACTGAATATTGCTGTTCTGTATAAAATATGAGAATGTTACCACTAATTGTTACTAAGTTATCCTGACCTGGGAATATGGTATACCTGCAACATTTAAAACCATTTTAAATGTCACTAGTGCTAAAGTTGTGATTTTTTAAAACCATTGATAGATAACTTGGTTACAATTGGTCAAAGATGTTTTGCTTTGTTGTTAATATGGATAATCCAAACTGAATTCAAAAGCACTTCAGTTACCAAAGTTTTAAAGTATATATAATAAAATCTTATCAAAATGCTCTTAAATTCTTCATGCACACTAACATTTTAAAATCAGTTCCGCTACAACTAAAACTGGAATACTAAGCCTTTTTCACAAGTAAAATTTTACTAACTGTTCTTTAGGTAAGTGCCCAACAATAAAAATGATAGTCATTGGTCTATAAGATGGAAACTTTCCAAAACTTAAGCTGCAGGTCTTATTATGCAAAAGGCTTATATAGTAAAAAACAATTCAAACACTGTCTCTAGAACAAAAGAATCCACAGAAAGAATGGGAAGTCATGGGTTCAAACCCCAGCCAGGTCATACATATGACTTTCAAGTTTGAGATAATGCTTTCCCACCTGGAGCTTGGCATTAAGAGGTAAGAGAATTGACTGGTTCTCAGGGACCTGGGGGATTGATATGTTGTATGCAGCATACTGACTCGTTGAGCTAGGGTCTTAACAAACAGTTGACCTGAGTGTGTGCAACTAAACAGCAGACCATAACACATACTTGCACACTTGATGCATAAACAAACTTGTTCTTAGATTCCTTAGGAGAGATTAATAACCTTGCTCTTATTGTGAAATGCTGAAAAATGTTGATGTGACATTAAACAACATCACAACATCAACAACATATTCCAACTGCCTTTGTTATAAAAGGAATATATTATTATCTCCCTTTATACACATGAATTCTACAACAATTACTGTCAAAAATCAAAGTTGAAAATACAAATTTAAAAAACTTGAAATACGGGTATGAAATATTTTGTTAGATTTCTCAAGTAAATCTGAGACACAGAATCAAAGAAATAAAAATATCTTAAAATGAGTATACATGCAAACAGGTATGTTCCTCAAAATTTAAATATAAATTTTATACTTTAATGGTAACTGATGCTGACTATTACCAAATCATTATAGAATCATTTAAGTACAGATTACTTTATTTTCAAAATAACCAATTATATCAGCATTTATTCATCTCAGTAGGAAACCAGTATCATGCTAACTAAATGCTTGTCTGAAAACTGTCACAAGCAACCATTCCCATTCAAGAATTTAAAATAAACATTAACTTACCAGGAATATTTACTAAATGCTCATGATTAGATCACCTGTGTATCTTCTACTGATTCTTTTACTTATGTTTTTGGAGCAACAACAAATATACACCTTAGAAACTGAGTAATTCTAGAAAAGGGGGCCCTGAAGAGGACAACAAGAATGACAACAAATAAGATACTCAGTGATTTTGCTATGGTTTTTAAAAACTACCTTCCACCTTTCAGATTGGGAAAATTTGGGCCCTTTTTATGTCACATATTATGCTCAGAATTTTAAAATTCATTGCAAAGATTTTATATTGTGACAATATCTAACATTTTTTGTCTGTCAGATCAGTTTTCGACAACTGGATTTAACTTAAACTATTTAATTGTGTGTTACTGTAGCCTTTTGGGGAATTTTAGTTGTAAATTGGGAAATTTTAGTCTTATTTCTCAAGGGGAAACTACATATATTCGGTATTAATTTTAGGCAAACAAAACCACTGAATACTTTAATATTAGGGTAACATGAGGGCCCTGAGAAGGGCCATGGCAATAGTCCTCAAGGCTGGCCTCATATGGAATACTGAAACACTGGGGTACAATTATAGCCCTCAGAAAGACCATGGCAATGTAACGCAAGGCTGATATCATATAAAATAATAATATTGTAATGTGGGCCAGGAGGAGAACTGTGTTAATGAACTAAAGTGTAGGAAATCAAATACAGTAACATATTAAGGGTACAATTAGGGCTTTGAGAAGGTCACCATGGTATTGAACCACAAGGCTGGCATAATGTAAATTACTTTACAAAACTGAATTACTTCTGTTAATATGAAAACCTTTAACTCTTTTTGTAATATAAACATGATTAAATTACAATAATATAGAGTGGAGTGGATTGTAAGCCTTTACTCAAGAAGTCTCATCACTGTTGGTTCAATCCTGCTTAACTGCAATATTTAACAAAAATATGTGTTAAACTTTGATGTGCCATGGGTGCACATTTTGATAAATTCATCCCTAACTAGTCATACTAAGGGGCCAAAAATGTTGATAGATTAAAAAAAATAAGCCAAAACATTTGAAAATTAATGAATCCAAAATTTCTAAAATTATATGAATTCAAATCTAGCTAAGATGATGAAGCAGTATCTTATGTACGACCCAGCCAGGGTTTGAACCAACGATCTCCCAACTCTTGAGACAGAAGATCTACCTCTGAGTCATCGAGGCTGTATTGTAAGCAATAGTTTATCATAAAGACCCTCTTAATTTCACAAAAATAAGCCATGTTTTCAAAGTAAATAAAATTCTACATTAATATCATCTCTTTATGCTCGAAAAATTTTCAATACAAATTGTCAAATAATTTGGATTAAACCCAATATTCAAAACACAAACTAACAAGCAATATACTGTAATTCAATATAGATATACATATATATTTGTCATCAGTGTTTGTGTGATGTATTTACATCATTCAAATGAGATTAGACTTTTGTATTTATGGCATTTAAAAGTTTTTACTTTCATCAGATTTTAAAGTAATGTTAAATCAACCAGAAGATGACGAGATAAAATAAAATTTCTGAAGTTCACAGGTACTTTTTTTCCGGTTATGTTTATTTTTTGTTGATAAAGGAGTGGAGTGGAATAATGATGTATAAAACACAGATAAGATTCTTCCATTTTCTATCAAGGTGGTTGGTTCTGGAATGGTGGGGGGAAGCCAGAGTACCTGGAGAAACCCTCCTCCCCCCCAACTTTCTGTGATTTAACTGACAAACATGCTCAAACTAATATCTGCATGAGTGGTATTTGAACTTAAGTCTTGATAGGTGATGTATTTTAAAAGCAGATACTTCAGATGACTGCAGACACAAAGGCTTCCTTCTGGGAGGAAACAATGTTTTTTAAACAATTAGGCACAAATCTTCCTCTGTTTCACGTCACTCTAGATGACAACAATGTTATTTCATGGCTTTATAATTCTGCCTTGCATATTACCTTAATTATGTTGTGACATCATTTTCAATCATTAAAAATACTGATTTCAATGGGTTATTGAAGGAATGGGCAATAGACATGTCGTCAACAACTAGTTCACAAATTTACATTTTGGTTACCCCAAGGATAAAGGTCAGATAAATACAGTTTGTTTTAATCAGGTAATAAGTGATATGCCAAACATTTAATACTGTTTTATAATTCAATTATACATCAAGCTTCATACACATGTAGAAAATAAATTTGCAACTTCTTTATTTATTCTGCTGCATGTGAACCTATGGCCTGCATTATTGAATGATAAAACATGCTTTTTTCATACAAAATATTTTAAAGCAGATTATTCAGGTACCAGTTACGTTAACTACTCATTTTATACATACATTATAAAGTCATTTACTCACTACAATTCATTAAAAATAACTTTAGTGAAAAGAGTTAATGAGAAATAAGTTCCATTTGTAACAATCCATAACGTTTATGACTGAAAAAGCCAATTTACTGGTATAACTAATTAAAAATATCTTAAACATTTTGGTGACATATAATTTTTCAGAATTTAATGGTTGGAGGGTACACAAGGAAACCTTTCCATGAAAAGGGTCTATTTCTATCCTATTAAGGAAGTTAATTATTTCAAACAGCTAAACTGTTACCAGGAAGTCACTGCAAATCAGGTACCTGTGTAAACCTATGCTGTAACAGACAGGAAAGGTCAAAATGTGGCAGCCAAACCTGAACTCAAACCAGGGACCTTATCAATATTAGCTGGACACTCTACTGACTGAGCCACCCAGCACCCTATTCAGCCCAGTCCGATATATTTCTTTTTTTCTCAACTCAAATACTTTAAACTGATACCACCAGGTTCTATCTTTCTAACCATCGTGTTGGTCAGCTGTTTCCCAGGGTTGGACAAGTCCCCAAATGTAACAGAAAAGGGAAAAAAGCAGCAGCCAATCTGGAACTTGAACCCAGGACCTTCCCAACATTAGCAGGATGCTCTACCGACTGAGCTACCCAGTAAAGCCAAGTCTGTCACACAGCCAAGCTTTATCTCCTAGCAAAGCAAACATGATCAAGACAGTTAAATTTATATTGAAAATTTCTCATCATTTTAAAAAAGAACAAAATACTCCTGTTGATATATAAACTTGCACAATAGAACTTTTAATTAAATGTATTAACACATCATCTTGCAAAAATACATATTCTATGTTAATTCTAAGTTTTTTACTTATTCTATGTTAATTTAAGTTTTTTACTTATTCTATGTTAATTTAAGTTTTTTATCATACTAATGGTAATATGAGCTTTCACAACTTGTAACAGTAAATTTTGAAGGAAATATTATAGGTGACACAGAGAGAACTGGAGCGACTATATGTCACCTGTAATAAATAATGAGAACGTAGATCTTTACCTGTGATTATAAACAGTAAACAAACATTCAGTTTTAAATAAGTATTATGTAACACAATATAAGTACTGTGTTTTTATTTATGTGTTATATTTTAAATAGATTTTAATTTTTTTAATGGCAAAGGTTAAAAAAATAATAACTTTGATTTTAAAATTTATAAACATGTAACAAAAATATGAAAAAAAAACCTTAAAACTATCATAAAATAACACCATTATTATCAATAAAAAAAATTCAATTCAAATTTTTTATTACCCAACCCAGAATTTTCTAAATTACAAATTATTAGACCATAACAATTCTAGTATAATAAAACATAAACATAATATAAAAGATTTGATATATTTGTACATATTTATATACCAATAATTCCGGCTTATAGAATTATTTCACTAAAAAAAAAAAAAAAAAAAAGAAAAGTCCCATGCAGTACAAAAATAAAACTTTGCCAGTTTTTCAATTACTTTTTCATATACACTCTATTTGCTTCAAAAGTAAATATTCTAAATAAAAGATAATAATTATCACGGCTTAGGACATTGTGTGTTATGTCTACAAAGGCATGAAAAGACCGTTAATAAAACCAATGAATAACAATGAATTCTTGTCTGTTAGCGAACACAATACATTATACATAGAGAGGCCTATAATATAAAGAAAAATCTTTTGGTAGTTTTCATATCAACTTCTTTTTATGAGTACCAAGATTTTTGACTGTTTAAGTATTTAAAACCCTTAATGATATGACTACTTAAAAAATGAATTTTTGAAAAAAGTTATAACTTAATGAAATTTAAAATTAAGACAAGTGTTTTTAAATAAATGTAATTCCATTATCAAAAGCTTGTGACAATGAAATTGTATGCTTTAAAATCAATTATATATGCTAGTAGACAATTAACAAAAAAATTAAATTATAAAATCAGTTTTATTTGTCATGTCAAGCAAACACCTCACTTATCTGTGTATGTGGTGGTGAATCAAAACTATTTCAAAAAATTATAGACATTCTTTCATGAATGGAAATGTCTGAAATCTTTTTTGGATTCAGTGTTGCATTGCTAATCATCTATCTTCAATTCTTCATCTAATATGAGGGTCTTAGCTATTGAGTGGTCCAAAGCACTCACTTACTAATCACAGTGTATCTCATCACCTAGGTATCAGAATCTCACTTTGACAGATCCTAATTTGATAAAGTATTGTCAGCTTGCCGAAGGCCAGTGGTTTTCTCCAGGTACTCCAGTTTCCTCCACCATCCAAAAACTGACCGCCTTATAATAAGTGAAAGAGTTTTAGAATCTGGGGCATAAAACACCATTACTCCACTCCACTCCACTCTACTCATTTATAATACTTAACTAATTAAAAATAAATTGTAAATACATCACTTTAAAATAAAAAGAACTGAATATTCCCTGAAAACATATAGTAAAATAGCAAAAATTGTACAAAATCTCAAAATTAATATCAATCTTATGTGAACACTGACTTTAAATCTAATGAATTGACACTAAGTTCTAAAGTATTACATTCATATATCATCTGAATCAGTATATCATATAGCTTAGTGGGAACAAAAATCTATAAAATTGTCCACAAGTGTGTTTTAAATAAAACAAATAAAGCAAATAACACACACACACACACACACACACACACTAATATATATTGCAAATATTTTTACATTTCTTGGTCACCATCTTTTTAGCTCACCGGTGGAGCATTGGCCTTGAGACGGGTAAAAACCTGGCTAGGTCATAAATAAGACTTTAATATTGAATTAGAGATTTTGCTTCCTTGCCTGGCTCACTGAATAAAGAGGATAGAGTAAGGACTTGTTCCCCCAATGCCAGGATATTGTGATTGAGGCAGTAGTATGATTGTCTGTGGTGTAGTGACTCAGTAAGCTAGCACCTTTATAAAAAGTCCCCCTGAATGCATACCAGTGCAAGTCAGCTCTGGTTTGAACCAATTGCTCTTGACTTTATATCCAGCTTTAAAAAAACTAAGCAGTAAGAATTCTTTTATTATGACACTCCTGCAAGACATGGAGTATATTAGCAGTAAGAATTCTTTTTCCCAAAACCCATACAAGGCAAAGAGTGTCTGAGCAGAAAAAAAATTTCCATTACCGGTACATTCCTAACATACATTGGGCATCTGAAGCAGTTAAAATTCTTTTTCATGGAACTAATACAAAACACAAAAGTCTAAACAAAAAGAAATCTATCTTTTCCATGACAATTTCACAAGACCTGGAGTGTCCAAGAAGTAACTGTTCTTTTTCGTGACACTCCAAAAAGACATGGGGTGTCTGAAGAGAAACAATTATTTTGCATGACACACCCACAATTTATACACAGCCTGAGCAGTTACAATTTTTTTCATGACAATTCAACAAGACATAGTGTGTTTTGGCAGTAAGAATTCTCTTACATGGCATTCATTAAAGACAAGAATAGCTTGAGCAGTTAGAGTACATTGCCTGACACTTCTACAAAATCTGGAATGATTAAGCAGTAAAGATACTTGTGTACAACACTCCTCAAAGGCACTGGTTGTCTGAATAGTAACTATATTTTTTTCCTAAAGTTCTACAAGACATGATTTGTCTCAGCAGTACCGGTAAGTATTATTTTCTATAACACTTGTATAGTATAACAGTAACAGTTAAAGGGAAAAATAAAGTACAAATTACAGTTCCTTACAGTGACTGCAGAAAGGTACACTGAAGTACAAATTACAGTTCCTTACAGTGACTGCAGAAAGGTACACTGAAGTACAAATTACAGTCCCTTACACTGACTGCAGAAAGGTACACTGAAGTACAAATACAGTCCCTTACAGTGACTGCAGAAAGGTACACTGAAGTACAAATTACAGTCCCTTACACTGACTGCAGAAAGGTACACTGAAGTACAAATTACAGTCCCTTACACTGACTGCAGAAAGGTACACTAAAGTACAAATTACAGTCCCTTACACTGACTGCAGAAACGTACACTGAAGTACAAATTACAGTCCCTAAATACACTGACTGCAGAAAGGTACACTGAAGTACAAATTACAGTCCCTTACACTGACTGCAGAAAGGTACACTGAAGTACAAATTACAGTCCCTTACACTGACTGCAGAAAGGTACACTGAAGTACAAATTTAAGTCCCTTACAGTGACTGCAGAAAGGTACACTGAAGTACAAATTACAGTCCCTTACACTGACTGCAGAAAGGTACACTGAAGTACAAATTACAGTCCCTTACAGTGACTGCTGAAAGGTACACCAAAGTACAAATTACAGTCCCTTACACTGACTGCAGAAAGGTACACCGAAGTACAAATTACAGTCCCTTACAGTGACTGCAGAAAGGTACACTGAAGTACAAATTACAGTCCCTTACACTGACTGCAGAAAGGTACACTGAAGTACAAATTACAGTCCCTTACACTGACTGCAGAAAGGTACACTAATGTACAAATTACAGTTCCTTACAGTGACTGCAGAAAGATACACTGAAGTACAAATTACAGTCTCTTACAGTGACTGCAGAAAGATACACTGAAGTACAAATTACAGTCCCTTACACTGACTGCAGAAAGATACACTGAAGTACAAATTACAGTCCCTTACAGTGACTGCAGAAAGATACACTGAAGTACAAATTACAGTCCCTTACACTGACTGCAGAAAGGTACACTGAAGTACAAATTACAGTCCCTTACACTGACTGCAGAAAGGTACACTGAAGTACAAATTACATTCCCTTAGACTGACTGCAGAAAGGTACACTGAAGTACAAATTACAACCCCTTACAGTGACTGCAGAAAGATACACTGAAGTACAAATTACAGTCCCTTACAGTGACTGCAGAAAGATACACTGAAGTACAAATTACAGTCCTTTACACTGACTGCAGAAAGGTACACTGAAGTACAAATTACAGTCCCTTACACTGACTGCAGAAAGGTACACTGAAGTACAAATTACAGTCCCTTACAGTGACTGCTAAAAGGTACACTGTGCTTTTTAGATCACAGCAACCTCATATATCTCTCTGCTTGTTCAAAACAATAACCAAAATAATTATATTAAAAAAAAAAAAAAACAAACAAACAAAAGAAAAAATTTTTTTTAAAAACTTGAATGTACATTAGTGTATCGCAGGCTAAGTAGGTCTTGCGGACTTGTAAATCAGACTAAGTATAGATAGGTTACTGGTATGTCTCTTTTAAATCATATTATCAGTTTCTATTGAAATCTGAACATGATTTCCTAATCCAGGTCCTGATTTATATGTCAATAATTGATTTTCTTCAGAGAGTCAAGTGTAAACTGTCTCCAATATAAACAAACGTACATGTAATATATATGTAATGGTTCTAATATATGACACATTTCTAACCTAATCCAAACCTTGATAAAACTAATTTATTATATATGTAATTTGATTTTTAAGTAAATTTACTAAAAAATGGATACCTGGCCTGTTACACATTAGATTACCGGTACATGTATTTACAACAAGAAGTATTCACATCAGTAGATATTATATTTGCACAAATTTGTGGATGTGTAATTTAAAAAATTTGAGAACTTGTGATTTGTTAAAAAAATGACATTGCAGGCCTTATTAAAGCTGCATTAAGTTTTTCAATTTTCTGAATTTTTTTTTTGATTTTTTGATAAAAATATATATTGTTTTAAATAGATAACTTCTATTCACGATCCAAGAGATTCATTTCCTAAAATTTATTCCTATTAGCTGTAAATAAATGGAATCCTCTAACGGGTTGGTCAATGCTTAACAATGATTATTATTTGCTTGGAGCATGCGCACGGATGTACAGGGATTCCAATGAATCGAAGGTGAAACCTGAAAAATTGTATTAATTGTTCATCATTAATATCCAAATGTATTGGCAATGGTCCTTACAAAGTCACAAATGACAAACTAAATTAAATTCTGTGTTTAATTTATTGTATTTTACTGTTTTGTAAATTGTGTTTAAATGACCGTTTTATTATGATGTAACCAAGCTCTAAAATTAGATCCCACAGACTACATCTTGTTGGGAAATTATTGTTATTTCTGTATTTATTCGAGCTTTTATCGTTGAACCAAATGTAACATTGTTCATTAAGAACTTCATTAATTAGATCAGCATCATTTTAATTTTTTCCGAGGAAAACTTAATGCAGCTTTAAGAAAAAATTGTTGTTGACATCAAATTTTCTAGAATTAACTTATCCACAAAAGAAGTGAAATGAAATCCTCCCAAGGACATCTGTAAATTTTATATTATCAGTAATTCAATCATAAGTCTAAAAGTGACACAGCACAGTGAATATTAAATCCCACTTCAAAATGATTTTATCTCACTTTTACATAATTCTATCTCACTTTTACATAATTCTAACTTACTTTACATAATTCTATCTCACTTTTACATAATTTTAACTTACTTTTACATATTTCTATCTCACTTTTACATAATTCTATCTTTTTTATTTAATGATTTCCTCTCACTTTTACATAATTCTATCTAATTCCTAAATGATTTTATCTCACTTTTACATAATTCTATCTCACTTTTACATAATTCTATCTCACTTTTACATATTTCTATCTCACTTTCTATAATTCATTCTTTTTTCTAAATGATTTCATCTCAATTTTTTATAATTCTATCTCACTTCTAAATGATTTTGTCCAACTTTTCATTATTCTATCTCACTTTTACATTATTCTATTTCACTTTAACATAATTCTATCTCACTTCTTAATGATTTTATCTCACTTTTACATAATTCTATCTCACTTTTACATAATTCTATCTCACTTCTTAATGATTTTATCTCACTTACATAATTCTATCTCACTTTTACATAATTCTATCTCATTTCTAAATGATTTTATCTCACTTTTACATAATTCTATCTCATTTTTACATATTCTATCTCACTTTTACATAATTCTTTCTCACTTTTACATAATTCTATCTCACTTCTTAATGATTTTATCTCTTTTATATAATTATATCTCACTTTTACATAATTCTATCTCACTTCTAAATGATTTTATCTCACTTTTACATAATTCTATCATACTTCCAAATAATTTTATCTCACTTTTACATAATTCTATCTCACTTTTACATAATTCTATCTCACTTCTTAATGATTTTATCTCACTTACATAATTCTATCTCACTTTTACATAATTCTATCTCATTTCTAAATGATTTTATCTCACTTTTACATAATTCTGTCTCACTTTTACATAATTCTATCTCACTTCTTATTGATTTTATCTCACTTTTACATAATTCTATCTCATTTTACATATTCTATCTCACTTTTACATAATTCTTTCTCACTTTTACATAATTCTATCTCACTTCTTAATGATTTTATCTCTTTTATATAATTATATCTCTCTTTTACATAATTCTATCTCACTTCTAAATGATTTTATCTCACTTTTACATAATTCTATCATACTTCCAAATGATTTTATCTCACTTTTACATAATTCTATCTCACTTTTACATAATTCTATCTCACTTTTACATAATTCTATCTCACTTACATAATTCTATCTCACTTTTACATAATTCTATCTCATTTCTAAATGATTTTATCTCACTTTTACATAATTCTATCTCACTTCTTAATGATTTTATTTCACTTTTACATAATTCTATTATACTTCTAAGTTATTTCACATCCAAAATCTAAGAACTTTGTTGTAAGGGCACTTTCATGCATAATTCATGAGATAGCTAACCTATAACCTATTTTAGATGTCAAAAGTTGAACCTGAAACCAAACTCACTGGTATTTGACATATAATCTGATGTAAGTTTTCAACTCTTCTAAGTTTGATAAAAATCCATCCATAGATGTTGAAGTAATGAAGTGGACACAATAAAGATACAGACATACATACTGACAGACAGACAAACAGAAACATCATAAACTAATTATCTTTAAGAGCAGTTCTTAGCGGCATTAAAAGTCTGTGATATAATATATAACTATATAATTTATTTGTTCAAAATTGAAATTTCAAATTTTATCTAATTAAGAATCACTCTTTCTTAAATCAGGTGAGAGTTTAAGCTTTTTATATACATTTTGGACAAAAGAGTATATATCATATAATTTTTTTTTAAATTTAAATATCTTTAAATTTAAAGTTTTTCATTATAAAATTTCAATAATGTATTCTTGTGTTTTTTATCAAAAGAATCAGGTCATTGAAATCTAATAGATTAAATATTATTTTAAGAATCGGGGCAGGTTTAAATAAATATATGAATATATGGTTTTACAAAAAAATATATGCATGTTAAAAAACTTTTTTTTTTCAAAATATATAAAACATATATGCTTTTTCATTCCATAATAAATTACATGAAAGAATACCACTACCAACTTGTGTTCTTGCTTAAAAATATTCAAGATGTCACCAATGGAGTGGATAGCAAATTAGAGCAATTTTGTTTTTTATTTATACCCCAGTCAAGAGAATGTATTTTACGTAAACTGAGGTGGCCATTTTGAGATGAGGAAGAAAACCAAGGACCTAAAGAAAACCAGTGACTTTTGTCAAGTAAACTCTTCTACATTTGAATCTAACCAAGAAGGACTTGATCCTAGGTGTGGACTGTTAGATCTCACCAAGGAAACAGAACTTTCAAACAAAGGAAAGATTCTGAAAAATTTGGATTTGTGTCATACATACTTTTCCGACATAACTTAGTATTAAAATTTCTCTTTCACAATTATTTTGTTTTTGTTTAAATTGAAAGCGTTTAGTCAGATTAGACTAAACTGAGCCCACAATCTCGTGGTTAACTTTAGGATTCAACACTAGACAAGCTCTAACTGCAGAGAATGTTCTAGCCCCAATCATGACTTTTTTATGGACATATGTGTAACATTTAGATTTATAGACAAAATAGGGAATTAATAAAAAATATTAAAACTTTGATATCTGTAAAACTTTTGAGGTGCCGCTCACTGACTAGTCTTGAATCCCACACAGCATATTCTAGAGTGATAAAGTTTGTTAGTTCAGTTATTGAAGCTCAGTGGTTTTCTCTGTGGCCCTTAAATTTCTTATCCATCTCAGAATTTCTCAGAATGTCTAGCAGGTATACCTTTAAACAAAACGATTTTGGAAAATATCTTCATTATCCCCTTATAAAGGGGAGCCTAGGTGGCCATGAGGTCTAAAACATGTGATTATGGCTCACAGTGCCTCTCATCACCTAGGTTTGAATTCCACTCGTGCAGATCCTAGTGTGAGAAAGTTTGTCAGTTTAGTTATTGAAGGTCGATCGGTTTCTCCGGGTCCTTCAATTTTCTTATCAATCCCAGAACTGACAACTTCATTATAAATGAAAGAATCGTGACTGAGATGTAAAACTGCATCCCGCCTGCATAATACCGCTAATAAAATTTAGACTCCAACTGGTAAAGTTTGTTCACAAATGTCTTTAGAATAAATTTACAAATTTTAATTAAATTTTTGCATTGATGATTTCAAAACAAGAAATGCAATAAAATATACTTTCAATTAAAATAAACTAGAGAATAAATAAGTTTTGTTCAAAGATTTTAATAATAAAATTAAATTTGTTTATTACATAAGAAATGTAAAGCATATTCTGAATGATAATTAAATCTTTTAGTTTTTTGAATGACACCTGACTGTTTAATTGAAATAATCTTTGCGATAACTTCCATTTCAAATCGAGGGGCCTCTGAGGACATGGCTTAAAGCACACTTACGGATCACAGTGCCTTTCACTGCCTAGTACTGTTCAGGCAGATCCTAGCATGAGAAAGTTTGTCAGTTGACTTGCTGAAGGTCAGTGGTTTTTTCCAGGTGCTCAAGATTCCTCCACCATCCAAATGACCAACTCAGTATAAATGAAATAAAGTTTTTTCACAAATGAAAGGACATGTATAAGAAAAAAGTGATCAAAATAAATTTTAGATATTAGGAAAATCTACTTCATTTTAAAATTTTAAATCAACTCTAAATCATTTTTTTAAATTTACCTCATGCAGACTTTTTATTAGTATTGACATGAATGAATTTTAATAAAGAGTTTTTAACAGTGTTTAAGGAGCAGGTTATAAACAATTGTTTACACTGACTTAACATGAAAATTACTCTCCATATCTTGTCTTGCTTACAAGCGTGTATTACAGATAAAAAAAACTGTTTGAATTCAATTTGTTTGTTTGTTTTTGTTTTTTTTTTTTTGAAAATGCACTGAGTTGAAAGAGTTGTTAAAATGTCATCCTTAAAACCAACATGTGTCACCAATAAACAGTCAATGAAAAAGTACAAAAGAATGTGTAATTGTGTGGTCTGTAACATAGTGGCCATGTGAGTTAGTCAAATATGACAATGTTGATAAAATGATCTTGTGAGCTAGCATGATGTCACTATGTGGCCTGTGACATAAATGAGCTTGTGAGCTAGCATCATGTGACTATGTGGCCTGTGACATAGTGAGCTTGTGTTCTAGCATAATGTGTCAAAGTTGTCTGTGACATAGTGAGCTTGTGAGCAAACATGATGTGACATAGTTAGCTTGTGAGCTAGCATGATGTGACTATGTGGTCTATGACATATTGAGCTAGTGTGATTGTCTGTGACACAGTTGACTAGCATGATCATTACATAATGACCAAGCAAGTTAATATGGCAGGCTAGCATGCTGTAGTTGTGTGACCTGTGACACAGTGGTTCAGTGTCCAAGTATATTGTGAATGAGCGGTCTGTGAAAAAATAATCCAGTGGATCAGCATTATAATTATAGTCTGAAATGATATGTCTGCATGATGTGATTGAGTTGTTTGGATATCACATCTGTGATAAAGTGGACCAGCATGGTGTGAATGAAAGGTTGGGATAAGAAATCTGTAATGTAATGGACCTGTTGACTAATACAATATGATTAAGTGGTTAGGACATCAAATTTGTGAATCTTACGCAAGTAGGCCAACATGTGATTGAGTGTTTGGGATATTAAATCTGTAACAGAATTAACAAGGTGCCATCATGATGTGTTTAAGTGGTTTGTGTATCATATCTTTGATATATTTGACCAGCTGGTGAGCATGGTGTCACTGAGTGATTGAAATAACAAATCCGTAACATATTGTACACGTCAGAAGGGTTTTTCCGGTTGGCGATTTAAACTGGTCAGGATTGTTTGACTTATATCAAGAAAGTCAGTTCTAAAATGCTGGAGGAAACTGGAGTCAGAGAAAACCACTAACCCTCAGCAAGCAAACTGACATTATCTTTCTTGTATCTGATGTGAGAGGGACTTAACCCCAGGTGGATTTTTCAGGTGATTTCTCCCTCCCCTTACAACTGTTTGATTTACACAATGATTTTCCTTGGTAGGACTTTTAATGATAGATCAATATATTGATATATTACCAATACAAATATATCATCAATACACAATAATTAATCAATAATTAATACATTTTTAGTATCATTACAAAAATGGCTGTCATTCATGTTGAAGTTATGAAAAACTCAAACTTGTGTGTTAAATTTGTTAATATTTTAAGAATTACAAACTAAAAAACAATTCCAGTTATAAATTACAGAACTTCAAATCTGCAGGCAAAATAGTACAGTGTAAAAAGTTTTAGTCACAAAATGCTAAATAAAATATCAAATATTGCTTGAGAAAATATTTCAAGTAACCCCTAACTTAATCAAACAAATCAAAAATAATTATTACAAATTAATAGTACATGTAACATGCTATACTATAATGCTATTTATATCTACAATATATGAATACTTAAACAGTAATAAATCAGAACAGATTGTTGTCCACTAGCCAAAAAAATAAAGACCCTAAAAATACTGGAACTGGAAAAACTTTTGCCCAACAGGTGTCAGCATTGTTGTTCTGTTTCCCTCTTTTTGTCATAAAACTGGACTAATAATTGTAAAAGTTATGAATAACAAGACATACCGTATTTGTGTGTATGGTTTCACGTGAAAAATATTAATATGTGGTTGTACAAATTACACAATACTGATTTTCTTTTTCCTTTTTTTTTAGAAAAAAAAAGAAAAAAAGAACAATTCATTAATTCATTTTATAACATTAACCACCTTTTGCCAACTTGGTCTCAACTAGTCAAGGCCCTATTCAGGATGACCACACTACACACTTTAGATCAAAATTTCTTTCAATGAAACTTTTTTTTAAAGGTTCAAATGAATAACATCAACAAGAGAGGTAATGTGATAGAGAAGTAATTAATTATTCAGCTTTTAGTGTCGAAGTAAATTTCTATTTACATACAAGCAAGCACATTCTTAAATCTGTAAATTAAGACTGTAGCAATTTTTTTCAGAAAAGGCAATTTCTTTAAATCAGTAGTTTAAAAATTAATATAACATCAGTTATTATTTTTAGTTTCTCTGCATTTGGTCCAAAAAGTATAAACAATGCAGGGGGAACTTCTAGTAAGTCAATAATGACACCCCCCCCCCCTTTCCCATTTCTCTATATGATTTTGTGATTTTAACCTTCATATAAGATTACCCTGTCTATAGAGAACAAAAATCTTAAGTTCCTTATGTGTTCTTTAAAAAATCATATTAACATTTAAATTCCATATCCTATTTTTATCACTTTAAATGGCGCCTATTAATATTGAAGTTTAATTTTTAAATAATTTATTTCATTAAAAATACTAAATTATCAAAAGAAATATTTCACCTGTTGAACCATTTTCATCCGCAGCCGTGTCATATTTTCATGGACACTGTCAGTGTCTGTAGCCATGTTTTTTTCTGTTTCCTTGGTAACCAGACGCTGAAAATTCTATGGACTCACATTTTTCTATTTCTCCATTAATGTCACTCACTTCGCTTTATTAATATTAAGAAATTCAAATAACTTTGTTGTATAGGTAAAAAGGGCTTTTGAAATTGTCTTGGGAAGTTCCATTTTTCAAAAAAGGTAAATTCCTGAAATTATATATAAATGAATTATCGAGAAAACGTTTATTTCGTAATTTACTTAAAAACTGAATTAGTAGCACTTAAGGTTTTATAAAAACAATAGTGACACAAATATTTGAATGTGGTTAATATTTACTTTATTGAAAAATCTGAATGTTTGAAAAATTAATTGAATTTCTTTATCAAAGTGGATCGTGCCTATTGAGATGAGCCTTTTATCGTTGATTGTCAATGCGGAAATCAACAACAAATTTAAAGGTAGCTAAAATAAACTTATAAAGGTGTATAATATAATAAAGGACATTGATTTTATATAAATATACTTGATACGCACAAACGAGATCGAATTTAATATAGTGATAAACATCACGCATAATTTAAAGTCATATGTCCCGCCTCGTCAAGTTATCACAAGACAAGGTGCTTGTCACATGACCGTCTAATTGTGACGTCATTGGACAAAATGGTGGATGATGAATTTTGCAATGACAGAATGCGTCAAAAATATAGAAAAGAATCCCTAATTATGTAAAAGGGAGCAACAGGGTAAAAATTCAAATGTCATGATTTTAGGAAAATGGTCATCCATAGCCTACAAGTATATGCTAATCAAAGACCGATTTCCATCTAGAGCCGCCTTCTAAAAAGGACAAAAAATCCAAATTTTTATGTTAAATATTTCCCCTTAAAGATCATCTAAGACTAGGCCTATTTCATCAAGTACATGAAAATAATTTGAAATCAAAGAATACGGAATATTCAGATGCAATAATAGTTAATATATTATTATTAGTATTTTATTGTAAATATTGTACTGCCTCACTAGACCTGAAATACATGGCTCCGAACAGCTTTTTTATAATAATGCCGTTTCGGCAACACCAGTATTTTTAAAAAGCCGTTCGGAGCCATGTATTTCGGGTCTACTGCCTCACAAGTAACAATACAAATATTACAGGGAAAATTTGACCTGGTGTCCCAGATGCTGGAATTGGATTGAATTTGTTATGTGAGCAATTTTACATTTCACCTAAAAAGTTCTCTTCAAGATGAGCAAAATAGTAACACCTCTGAACCTTTACATGTGTAAACTACACCATGTTTAAGTATTGGGTAACACTATGTTGGAAATCAAGGAATATTGTTTTATGTTTAGCAAAGATTAGTTATCGCTTTAGCAAAGTTGTTGCATATTTCTGGTCACCTGTGTATTATTTACTGATTGTCATAAACAAAACATAATATAGGTTTGCTGAAAAACTGGTCAACACTACAGAATATATACAGGAAGGGGGAATAGTTGGCTCAGCAGTTGGAGTTACTGATACAAAATTTACAGCCAACAGACATCAGCCAGCCTTCAAATCTATGTATAAAAAATCTTTGAAAAATATTGTCCTTTCCATCACTCTAATACCCTCAGCAGAGGTTTGACCATCAAAGACCCATTATTATTAAAGGATGTCGGCAACCAGTTGATCTAGAGAAATCCTAAATTCTCCTTTAAATCTACTCTTTCTAATTCTTTTTTCTTTCTTTTTTTTTCAAAGCAAACTATGCAAGTCCAACGATTTTTGATGAATTTTATATTGTTTACTTACTTGAGCCTGTTCATAAATGAAAATAATATACACATTAAAAAACATATTTCTGTGGAAAGGTAAAAAAAATCACCAAAAATCTATTCTGGGGATTTAACATGTTGAAAATGGAAAAATTTTTTGACAAAACTAAGTTTGGTAAGTTTGCTAATTGGCACAAAACTTTTGCACATTTTGCACCTAAGTTGCCAGTGTGGCAACTGCTTTTTGAAAGGATAAAAATTTGAATTGGCCAATCCTAGAAATCACAATGAGCCAGGTAGAAGCAAAGTTGTAGATGTTCAATGTTTTTGTGTCATCTGCCAGTAACTAACAAGCTATATTGTTCTATCAATCTTGATTTCATTGTAAGATATTGAGATCTTTATATTTAAACTATACAAGTCTTTTATTTTGTTTTCAGGTTGCTGCAAAAATGACATCATCTACAGTTCTAGCTAATCTGGTGCATTCTATTGGATCTCACACCTCCGATGTTAATGGTGTTGCTTTTTCAAGTGATGGAAAGCTAGCCACATGTTCAGCCGATAAGACAATACGTGTGTGGGACACGGAAGATTTCACAGAATTATCGTACTCTCCACTGTGTGGACACACATATTATGTTCATTGCTGTGCTTTTTCCCCTTTTAGTACTTTGATTGCCTCTTGTTCAACAGATGGTAAACTTATTTTATGGGATGTTAAAAATGGAACAAAAGTTGCTGTTTTACAGCACGAAAGTCAGAACAGTATAAGAGTGTGTAAATTTTCTCCAAACTCTTCCTATGTCGTTACAGGAAGTGATGATGAAATGCTCTGTTTATGGGATGTATCAACAAAAAAACTTGTCAGGTAATTATAATGATGTTGTTTTGGATGCATAGCATTAGGTCACATAACTCATAGTGTTTGTGAAAACATATTGACCTTTCAAGTTCACAGTGACCTTCACTGGGATAAAATTTCACACTTTAGCTGTTTCAGTATTTTCACCAGTTTTAAATGCTGTTAATAACTATTTTAAATATTTTAGAAATGCAGAAAAATGAAAAATATGTACAGTTGAATCTAATAATCTCCAACTGAAAAAAATTAGCTGATCTAAAGTTTACCAAATTTACTGAATTGTGAATGCAATTATATGGTCTAAAATTGGCGATGAATCATAGCACCTCTCACTACCAAGGCTCAAATTCAATTCATCTAGAACCTAGTATGAGAACGTTTGTTAGTTTACTTGCCAGTTTTCTCTTGGCACTCTGGTTTCCTCCACCATCCCAAAAAACTAGGTGAAAGAATTTTGCCAGGGGTAAAAAGATTCCACTTATATGAACATGTAAAAGTGCTTCAGTTGGAAATTTTAAGTAGTATTTTAATGATATTTAGAGTTTTGAATTTAGGTTTTAGATGCATCTAATAAATAAGGGCATGTAGATTTTTGTCTTTTTTCGTTTTGAGAAAGAACCATAAAACAAATTATATGTAAGGGCATCTGTTCCTGCTTGAGAAAGATCTATAAACAGACTAAAATATTCATTCACAACTTTGTCCTAAAAAATAGATTAAAATTTATATTTTAGATGTTTCCAAGGACACGAATCATCAGTGGTAGCGTGTGCTTTCACTCCTGACAGTAACTTTGTTGTTTCTGGAAGTACTGGTGGTGACTTGAAAGTATGGGATGCTAAATATGGACATGGGAAATTCCTAGCTTTCGTACTGGAGTGTCATGATCTCGGTGTTACATGTTGTGATTTTTCTCCCACCTTTGGATCTGCTAACTGTAAGTTAATTTGGGGTTGAGGAAGATAAATGGATGAAACCTTTGAATAAAATAAGAATTTTGACATTTCTTATTGATTTATTTTAGTGGGCAGTGGTTCAAAATTCCCTGGGTCAATGATGTCTGGGACCTTTTACTGTGGAAACCCATGGAATTTTTCCTGTAAAAGTCCAATGGACCTGCAATTCCTTTTTAGGAACAGAGAGGAATCTCTGTGATGTATTGTCACATACCTCGCAAGCATTTGGCAAGGAAATCGTAGATATCTTTAAAATGGGATAGGGATACAGGGTGACAGAGATGTTCATAGATGGGGGCAAGTAAACCCAAAACAGGGAAATGTTAAACAAAACATTTTTCCTAATGTCAGTGAAGAAATTCAATTTTTTTTTAAATCGGACAGGCTATGTCACCGCTGTGTCAAATCCTTGGGCAATATATGTGGAATATAGTACGGAAGTTTGTGGGTGATAAGAACGTGCTGAGGGTAACCGCACAATGATGAATGTATGTGGTATTGAAAATAAAATTTATACATGGATTCTGTGGAGAAACTTTTGGTGGAAAGGATACAATGCGGCGCAGCGGAAGAATACATGAACAGTTTATGTAAACAAAGACCTATTTTCGCAACATTTTCGCGGATATCCCATAATTTAAATGGTCTCTTTTGATTGGATGAATTATATGACATGTCATTTCTTGGTAGCATGCGTTTTGGCAAGAAGAGTGAACCACAGTAAATAAAGCAATATTTTTTTAACATTACCCGAAGTTTGAGCGTGTAAGTAAAAGTATAGGTTGCGGAAAGTGCTGTAAAGAAATCATGTCTTACATGCACGATAGCAAATGTCATGTTTATAGGAATGTATTTGTTTTCATTCGTTTCCCTTCCCATCCCCTCCTCGAAGCCCCAACAAAATTTGACCTATATCTGATGTAGACATGTTTACATTTTAATTTTGTCGACGTAGCGTAAAAATGATATACACGATTTTGAGAGCAGCATTGTGAAATCGACCAGAAAAAGCTATTGCTGAGAGATTTCACGAGTTCCTGTCAATTGTGCAAGATGTACTCTAGAAGTTTACATGGAAAGCTTTAGGGTAAATCCTCGGTAGGTGGCGTGTATTTTGTATATCGTCGTCGGTCCTAAATTCGCGATGGTCCTTGATTCGCGGCATAAACAGTTTTTTGCAACCATCATTTGTAGTTGTTTTGTCGCGCTACGGGACATTTCGGCCTATAACAATATCGGCCCATAATAAAATATATTCAAAATATTTAATACACCTAAATTTGGACATCTTTGTCATGACTTATGCCTTTGTTTTAATTTTATTTTTAAAAGAAATTATTATTTTTTATTTCATATTAGATCAACCTATAAATGATGCACACACTCCGTTCACAAATGTTTTAGTCAGAGTTACTCATGACTGTAAGACTCGTCGATTCTGATCGATCTAAACTAGTTCGTGCAGATAGCGTAGAAGAAAGACAGTTTGAATGTAACTTGTATGAATCTACAATTATGTAAAAACACTAAAGTATCAGGATTTTTAAAGACAAATTATATTTACAAGAAAAGGATCTTTCTTTTCAATTCATTCTTATGGTTATTTTTCTTTACACACTACATGTAATTAAAGCATCATAATAATACAAATATTAAATTAAGATTATAATTAAGATTATCTATTTTTTAAAAATTTTTAAGATTAAAACAAAGTATAGGTACACCTTCCTGTCTTTAAATTATTCATTTTAAAAAAAAATGAGACATATATATAATCCATTATTTGAGTTTTAATAGATTAGTGGTAGACTTGATTAGAAATGATAATTTGAATTAATTCTTGTATTGCTGTGAATAAACTTACTGAAATTTACATGTTTCAAAGCATAATAATACTAACACATGTTTATGCACAACAATGCAAATAAACAAAATGAGTAGCAATCTTTGATAAAGGCATTTATTTCATGGGCCGATTTTGTTATAGGCCGATATTGTCATGGTCCGTTTTTTTATGGGCCGAAATGTCCCGGAACCGTTTTGTCGTTATTGAGAAATATAACGATTGATGACACCATAAAAACATCTTTCTGTTTGTGTAATTAATTAAAAATGTTACATATGAACGTTTTTGTCTTTTTTTGGAGAAATGCTTGGAATGTGAAAGGACCTTGCTTCAGCACAGACTCTTCTGAAAGTGGTAATTTGCCAACACTAATACAAAAAATATAATGGACACTTTTCCAGTCATGAATTCTTACTCCCCTTCCATATGGTGTTTTACAACCTTGCTCGCATAGGAATGGAATGGGATAAGGCAGATTGTAATACTACCTACACTCACTTTCAAAGCCTCTTGCGTTTCCATGCCCTCTGTTCGTACGGCACCTCCGGTGCTTTGATTTTTTCTGTCAGAACAAGTTTTAGAATACACTTCCTTATTGTATTAAAACATTTTAGAATACTCTTCCTTTGTGTATTAAAACAGTCTCAAAAATCACTTAATTTATTACAATTTGTCAAAGTTGTTGTTGTCTGATCATTTCTGGAAATGAAATAAAATGTGCAGCCGCTTTGACAACAGTATCGCTTTGTATCGTATTGTAGATATGTTTAGACAAGGTAAAATTTTGTTGTAGGATCTTCTTTATAGTCAGAACTGTTAATACCAATCACCACAAGTCATATCATAGTACACATTAATTTTGTATTTTCAGTATAACTATATTTGGTACTGTCTGTTGTTATGTATTTTTGACAGTAAAATGTGAAAAATGTCCATAAAAAACTAACCTATTGTTCACTTATTTGAGTCTAGTTATAAAATTTAAAAGTCGCTAAATGCATCTTTGATTACCATAAAATAATTTTGTAGGAATAAAAGTATTTGCTGCCTTGGGGGATTTTGAAAGTTAAATGGTTGTGATAACATCAAGAGCGATGTCCATTTCACATCATATTCAGAAAGATACAAATCATTTGCTAAGAATTTTAAGCAGGCTGAGATTCTAAAGCATCTTCTTGTCCTAGCTCATTCATGTATCCCATATTCAGACTTAAAACTTGCATAGAGTATGAACCTGTTCAGCCTTTTTTTCAGAAGGTTTTAAGAACTGTTTTGTTGTATTGAGGATATAAAATCGTTTTATCTTTTTTGTATTTTTATTGTAGGTTATAGTGACGATGGGAGTGTTCATTTCCTGTTGGCCACAAGTGGTCAAGATAATCTGGTCAAACTTTGGGATTTCACAGCCATAACTGGGGCTGGGAGTGAGTATTTTAATATTAATGTATTATGTGTTAGTCTGGCTAATTAAAACATTGCATCTTAATTAGTAAGTCTAGTGGTAATAAAATTCTTGTTTGGTCTAAAATATTCTAATACAAAAGTACAAAGTATTAAAGTGTTTATACAGCTATATAGTATGTTTACTGTTTTGTAACATTAGACTACCATAATTAGCAAAGCCATTGGCAAGGGGTTATAATACCATTGGTTGGAATTTATATATTCATTTAAACATTGTGAAAGTATAAACATTTTTTAAACAGAATAACTGTAATTATGGTTAATATTCAGTTTGTAAAATAATAAAGAATTAAAAAGATTCAAAAGAAAATCAAACATTTCAGATGAATGAGTTATAAAGAGCTACAAATGTAAACAGTTACAGATTTTCATTTGACCCTTGACCCTTGACTTTCAGGGGTCAAAATGACTTCTTTTTTTAAAACAAAATTTCAGAGACAAATTCATATATAAAGTTGTTTGTTGATGATGTATTTGAATGGTTTGGATGGGTATGTGACTTAAACATCACTGTTACTATAGTAACACCAATGGATTGCCATCATCTGTTTTGTCAGATTTTGACACTGTGAAGAAAAATGTTGTTATTTTGAAGGAAACGCTTCTGAAAAAATACGGAAAAAAGTTTTAGCACTTTAAAACATTTGTGGCATAAAGAAAATAACAGAATTTTTGAGGTACATAAGGATTAGCTATGTATATTATTTCAAAATTAAACTGTACATTGTAAAATGTACATGTATACAAGAGTACTATGTAATTTTATTTATTTATTTATTTATTTGTTTATTTATTTATTTATTTATTTATTTTTGATACAGCTGCCAAAGTAACAGCAAAATTCAAGTTAGACAAGCACACTGCCTCAGTCATGGGTTGTAGCTTCTCTCCAAATGGCCAGCTTTTAGCATCTGCGTAAGTATTTTAAGTTATTTGTATATAAATGCCCTGTTTATTTTCAATTTCCCTTAGTTTGAGAGAAAAAGCATTTACATGATTATAAATGTCATTAATCACATGACTATTTATGGTGATCACATGACTGGGTTTATCATTAAATGTGATCACATGGCTCGGTTTATCATTAAATGTGATCACATGGCTCAGTGACCATCCTGGTACTTGTGAAATAATCTTGACTTTACATAAAACACTATCATTCCATTCCCCTTCACTATTGTATACCTATGATCATGACCATGGGTGTTCAGTTTGTAATCATGTGTTTTGATTTTATGCACACACACACACACACACACACACACACACACACACACACCACAACGAAGTTAGGGGCGATACTGGAATCATTTTAGTCTGTCAATCCATAGACACAATTTGTCTGGATTTAATTCAGTTATGTATGATCCAAGATCCAATTTTTCTGAAACTATGCACAGATCATCATAAGACCCTGTTTAACTGTTACTATTACATAGATTGCTTTTTTTTTTTTTTTTTTTTTTTTTTTTTTTTTTTTTTTTTTTTCTCCAATTTACAGGCATTGAATTTAGCCATAAACATAGAGAGGGGGGAATAAGCCTTCTTCAGAGACAGTTCTAGTTTTAAATTTTGTGTTATATACATTGTAGCTCCCTGGATAAGACAGTCATACTTTGGGATCCAGTAAGTATACACAGTCATTACCGTAACTTTACTTGTTTTTATGTTACGCACATCTTTTTAGCAAGAAATTTTATATTAAAACCCTCCTAATGACATTGATATTTTAAAGCTGATGTTTTTATGCTTGTAAAAGGAGAAGGGGGGGGGGGTATTCCATCACTAATGACTCCACATAGAATAGTTCTATATCAAATTGTTTCAGATGCAGATGAGTTTTTGTATGTCATATAAATGGCGTGGAGATGGATTTATGTGGTATTCATTTTATTTATACAAGTTATTGCCCTTTGATACAAAAATCTACAAACTAAAAATCTTTATTTATTACTAAACAAAGCTTGTATACATAAACTGAACTTGATATTTGGTATCTCTGATGCCTTAATAATGATGTTTTGATAAGTGCATTTTTATTTGCTTTAAATTAAAAAGACTTTAAATTTTGACCAGGGTAAAACTCCATAACTGCACATTCATTATGTTATATGAACTTGCTTTTGTTAAAAATTTTACTTTTTGTTTTGTTCTATTTATAGAGTACATATGCACCTGTACAGGTGATTGATGGACATTCCAGGTAATAACAAACATAATATAAATAGTGCCCTTGGTTCAACGAAATAGGGAGGATTGTCTCCCAAAGGGAACATTATCTCCTGAGCCGATAGGCCTTTTATTCCAACAAATCTGGTTTAAAATGCATAAAATTGACTCTAATAAACAACTCTGGAAGTTACTAGTCTAAAGCTTATGTAATCTTAAGTAGGATTACACAGTATTTACCATGATGGAGAGTCTCAAGTTTTCATGCCTTGTGGTAAACATTGTAATATCCCATGGCAATGTTGACTTCTGCTTCAAACATTGTAAATTGTTTCATACCACTTGATTAGAAATTGACCAATAATAGTTTAAGCTTTGTATGTTATTCATTGACCTAGCTTTGGTTTATTGTTAAGATTTCAAATACTAGTATCTAACATGAAGATTTTTTTTTTTTTTTTTTTTTTTTTTTTTTTTTTCAAATCAAAAGCTGCATTGGCTAAAATACAATACATGTGATAAATAAAAATAAACAGGACAGGGGATAAATAAACATTGCTTGGAGAAACACAAATGCTTGTCAACAGGTATTGTTTACCGTTATCAATTATCCTACATTCACATAGGTTATCCAAAAAAAAAAAGAAGGAAAAAGAAAAAAAAAACTAGCCCTGTAATGATTTATTATTTGTTAAGTATACATTTAGGTGAATATTTTGAATAACAGTCTTTAAAGAACTACATGTACATGTGTATTCAAGCAGTGAATCTGAAATATTATTTATTTATTTCAGATATGTAACGTGTTGTGCCTTCTCCAGTGACAGTCAGTTTCTGGCTACAGGCTCTAATGATAGAAGTGTTATGATTTGGAAAATTGTTCCAGAACATGATCTTATAAGTATGTTATGTATAAAACCAGAATAATTTCTGATAATTATGTTATAAATACTGTTTGTGTTCTGAATTTCCACCATGGTTACCCATCAGTAACATGGGTAGAAATTGAATATTGTAACAGGAAAGCGAAAAATTCAGTGGCCAAACAGGGACTCAAACTGGGACCTAGTTCCCTAATACTACCATTGAGTTATTTGATTTAATACATTTTCTGAAAAAATGGTTAAGATAGTCAAAACTGTGATGAAAGTCATTTTAATTATACTGCAGAATTAAATCTGATTAAAAATAAGGTATACACCTTTCTATTTTTACTATTTAATAAAAAACATTCATTAAAGATCATATATGGATTTGTTGTGTTGGTCTTGATAAAATGGTGATAGAAAAAAAACATTGGGATCTTTTTATGGGTGAGTCACAGGTACCAATTTTCTTTTGGTTATAATATCTAACCATAGGTTATCATTAGTACCTTTGGTACCCATGGGCAATTATAAAAACTACCCATGGTTCCCTGTGGGTGGATGTCTGATCACAAACATGGTAAACAGCAATATACTTGTGTATACTGATATTAGCAAATTCTGTATGTTGTTCAAGATAAGTTCAGATTTTATATAGAGAGCTACCCGTCTGGAGATGCATTTAAGAATTAATTGTCATTTTTCCTGGTTCATAGAGTAATGAACCAGATTTTAAATTTAGTAAATCTGATAAACAACAAAACATTTCTTTTTACATTGTCTAGTTTTATTATCTGGTTCATTAGTGGATGACCAGACAAAATTACAGTCCATTGTCTGTGTGTCCTTTTGTATAATAAAAATGGATTCCATTGTAAATGGTAAAAAAAAGTGAAAGTTTGGGGGAAATTAAAAACTGTGTTATTACTTGGTGTAAAAATCTGGTTCATTTGAAATTGGATAAGATTTTTTCAAACAGGGTTCAACACAGAAATTATATGTCTATTAAAAATGTTATAGTTTTTATCAGATTTTAAGTTATTGGTTGAAAGAAATCATAAAGTATATTCCTTTTATTTCTAAAGCCCTGGTGGTCAAGTGTACTAAAGGGCAGAATTACAGATCACATTGCCTCTCACTGCCTAGGTTCAAATCTTGCTTAGACAAATCCTAATGTGAGAAAGTTTGTCAGTTCATTTGACGAAGATCAGTGGGCTTTTCTCCAGATACTCTGAATTCCTTCAATATCTAAAAACTAACCACCTTGATAAAAGTGAAAGGATCTTAACTGGGGCATTAGATATGTATTTTCATATATGTTTCGAACACATCCATATGTGTGTTCTAAATCAGTACAATGCTTTTCTAAAGTGATGTTAATTAAGATTAATGTTACAAGTGTCTTGATAATTAGATGAATTGTTTACAGACAAATGTACCATGTAATGTTCTTTGGTTGCACAGTATAATAAAAGCCAAAAATCGGTGTAATAAAATAAATATAGAGCCTCTGTTAACAATGAAATTTCTAGTGGTGACAATATGGACTGTCACCCTATCAGAAATGTAATTTTTTTATAATACTCTTCCACTTTTTGCAGGTGATTTAATGTTTGATGTAGTTGATCCATTAGCAGCTGTAGACAAAGGTTCAAAGGTCAAACAGTTAGACAAGTGGTCAGTGGATGAAGTATGTAAATGGTTAGAGGAGATAGAGCTGTCTGAATATGTAGATTCATTCAAAGATAATCATATAGATGGTACAGAATTGTTAGGACTGGACCAGATGGTACTACAGACTTCCTTAGGTGTTTGTAAGTACCATGTTTTCTGTTACATGTATATCTGTTGTCATGGTGATGAGTAGATACATTCAACAATAATCATATAGATGGAACAGAATTGTTAGGACTGGATCAGATGGTACTACAGACTTCCTTAGGTGTTTGTCAGTACCATGTTTTCTGTTACATGTATATCTGTTGTCATGGTGATGAGTAGATACATTCAACAATAATCATATAGATGGAACAGAATTGTTAGGACTGGATCAGATGGTACTACAGACTTCCTTAGGTGTTTGTAAGTACCATGTTTTCTGTTACATGTATATCTGTTGTCATGGTGATGAGTAGATACATTCAGAGATAATCATATAGATGGTACAGAATTGTTAGGACTGGACCAGATGGTACTACAGACTTCCTTAGGTGTTTGTCAGTACCATGTTTTCTGTTATATCTGTTGTAATGGTGATGAGTAGATACATTCAACGATAATCATATAGATGGAACAGAATTGTTAGGACTGGACAGATGACACTACAGACTTCCTAGGTGTTTGTACTACCAAGTTTTTTTGTTATATCTGTTGTCATGGTGATGGGTAGATACATTCAGAGATAATCATATTGATGGTACTGAGATGTTAGGACCGGATCAGATGGTACTACAGACTTCCTTATGTGTTTGTCAGTACCATGTTTTTTGTAATATCTGTTGTCATGGTGATGAGTAGATACATTCAGAGATAATCATATAGATGGTACAGAATTGTTGATACTGGACCAGATGACATACAAACTTCCCTAGGTGTTTGTAAGTACCAAGTTTTCTGTTATCTCTGTTTTAATGGTATCTATTGTCATGGTGATGAATAGATTTTATAAGATAATCATATAGATGGAACAGAGTTGTTAGGACTGGACCAGATGACAATACAGACTACACTAGGTGTTTCTCAAAAAACACACATACACACAAAACCTTACAAGAGTAATTTACATGTAGGTTTTTAGCAGTTAATGCAATCTTTCTGTTTTTTAGCTTCCTTGGGACACAGAAATAAAATACTTAGAGCCAGAACTGACCTATCAGAAAAGTGTGCCATACAGATAAAGAAAGAATCCATCTTGTTAGGTAAAGATACAGTTAACTATGATTAAATAAGTATTACAAAATGTTTTGTTTTAAATTACAAGTTTTCTGTCATATCTGTTGTCATGGTGATGTAATGATTTAATAAGTATTACAGTAGTTTTTGTTTTAACGGTTACAGATATACTGTTGTCATACAGCCGTACCATTGTAAACATTCACAATTCCCATAATTAAAGATGTTTTCATGTACATTGCAAAAGGCTATTCAAGGGTTAAAAATTCTTCTGGCCCAATGTCAAACACTATTTTTCATTTTAGATTTTGATCAAGACAAATCATAAAAGGCTAAAAACAGCACAAATCTTTATTCTTTCGTCTGTGAAGTTGGAACATAATTTTTCTGAATTGGCTTGATTTTATTAAAAAGAATGTTCTAAATCTACCTAAGGATTGATTGCCACAACAGCTCTTTTATCTTTTCTTTGTAAGCAAGGATTTCAGTTCTCTGAGCCAAAGGCTTAGATTAGCTGTTATGTCTGTCATGCATAAATATGTTACATTTGAATTTTCTCCTAAACTATCGAACCAAAGTTGATGATATTGGCAAAAGATGAAGGGTTTTCAATTTTGCACAATTGAAGGGATTTTCTTTCATTTTGGACCTTTAAAAGGGTTGAGTAAAGTAATCAACTTTCACGCCCCGGTCAAGATTCTTCCACTTACATTGAGGTGGTCAGTTTTGGGACAGTTGAAGAAACTGGAGTGCCTGGAGCAAACCTTTGACCTCCAGCAAACAAATTGACAAACTTTCTCATACTCAGATCTCCACAAGTGAAATTCAAATCTAGGTAGTGAGAGGCACTGTGAGCCGTAAGTGTGTGTTTTAAACCTATAGACAGCCACCTATGCTCCCCTTTATAAGGGGATATAGAAGAAATCTTCCAAAGGTATACCTGCTTCATATCCGATATTTCATATTTAGCATGCTTATGGCATGTTTGTTTTTAATTTGCACAAATTTTGGCTGTTCTTTGAACAAGTCATTCAGGTGAGCAGTAAGGCCCATTGACATCTTGTTCATTCTTGTGTTTATAGATCATAGTGTTCCTGATGAATATTTATGTCCTATAACAAGGGAGATAATGAAGGATCCTGTCATTGCTGAAGGTATGTCATATACTTGTTTAATCAAAGAGATTGGGGTCAAAAGGATAAAGTGTTAGTCCTCAAATAAAAGGTGACTTACTGTTATGAATTCAAATCTGTAGACCATATAGAAAAGTATTTTGCTTGTCTTAAAACTTTACCAGATAACTTTTAATTCTATTTATATACAGTAATCAGACCAAGTGATTTGTAACGTTATTTTGTGACATTGTTTTCAGTATGCTAGCACTATAAAGCCACCATGAACATGCTATATTTTAACAATATTTCACAAAAATACTCACACATAGCATACAATTATGTTTAGATTACACATAGATTTACTATGAAAACTTACGTGCATTAAGCTGTTGATAATGCAGTCCAATGTCACACGTTTGTTGGTTTTTTTTGTTGTCTTTTTTACCCATTTTGATTGTGACCTACCGCACATTATTAAAAAGCATATAAACGTGTACTTATAATGTTTTGTAGTTTGTACTTATAATGTTTTGTAGTCTGTACTTATAATGTTTTGTAGTCTGTACTTATAATGTTTTGTAGTCTGTACTTATAATGTTTTTGTAGTCTAGTCTGTTTTGTAGTCAGTACTTATAATGTTTTGTAGTCTGTACTTATAATGTTTTGTAGTTTGTACTTATAATGTTTTGTAGTCTGTACTTAAAATGTTTTGTAGGCTGCTGTACTTATAATGTTTTGTAGTCTGTACTTATAATGTTTTGTAGTCTGTACTTATAATGTTTTGTAGTCTGTGCTTATAATGTTTTGTAGTCTGTACTTATAATGTTTTTTAGTCTAGTCTGTTTTGTAGTCTATACTTATAATGTTTTGTAGTCTGTACTTATAATGTTTTTGTAGTCTAGTCTGTTTTGTAGTCAGTACTTATAATGTTTTGTAGTCTGTACTTATAATGTTTTGTAGTTTGTACTTATAATGTTTTGTAGTCTGTACTTATAATGTTTTGTAGTCTGCTGTACTTATAATGTTTTGTAGTCTGTACTTATAATGTTTTGTAGTCTGTACTTATAATGTTTTTGTAGTCTTGTCTGTTTTGTAGTCTGTACTTATAATGTTTTTTAGTCTAGTCTGTTTTGTAGTCTGTACTTATAATGTTTTGTAGTCTGTACTTATAATGTTTTGTAGTCTGTACTTATAATGTTTTTGTAGTCTAGTCTGTTTTGTAGTCAGTACTTATAATGTTTTGTAGTCTGTACTTATAATGTTTTGTAGTTTGTACTTATAATGTTTTGTAGTCTGTGCTTATAATGTTTTGTAGTCTGTACTTATAATGTTTTTTAGTCTAGTCTGTTTTGTAGTCTGTACTTATAATGTTTTGTAGTCTGTACTTATAATGTTTTTGTAGTCTAGTCTGTTTTGTAGTCAGTACTTATAATGTTTTGTAGTCTGTACTTATAATGTTTTGTAGTTTGTACTTATAATGTTTTGTAGTCTGTACTTATAATGTTTTGTAGTCTGCTGTACTTATAATGTTTTGTAGTCTGTACTTATAATGTTTTGTAGTCTGTACTTATAATGTTTTTGTAGTCTTGTCTGTTTTGTAGTCTGTACTTATAATGTTTTGTAGTCTGTACTTATAATGTTTGTACTTATAATGTTTTGTAGTCTGTACTTATAATGTTTTGTAGTCTGCTGTACTTATAATGTTTTGTAGTCTGTACTTATAATGTTTTGTAGTCTGTACTTATAATGTTTTTGTAGTCTTGTCTGTTTTGTAGTCTGTACTTATAATGTTTTTTAGTCTAGTCTGTTTTGTAGTCTGTACTTATAATGTTTTGTAGTCTGTACTTATAATGTTTTTGTAGTCTAGTCTGTTTTGTAGTCAGTACTTATAATGTTTTGTAGTCTGTACTTATAATGTTTTGTAGTTTGTACTTATAATGTTTTGTAGTCTGCTGTACTTATAATGTTTTGTAGTCTGCTGTACTTATAATGTTTTGTAGTCTGTAGTTATAATGTTTTGTAGTCTGTGCTTATAATGTTTTGTAGTCTGTACTTATAATGTTTTTGTAGTCTGTACTTATAATGTTATGTTTTGTAGTCTGTGCTTATAATGTTTTGTAGTCTGTACTTATAATGTTTTTGTAGTCTGTACTTATAATGTTTTGTAGTAGTCTGTACTTATAATGTTTTTGTAGTCTGTACTTATAATGTTTTGTAGTCTGTTCTTATAATGTTTTGTAGTCTGTACTTATAATGTTATGTTTTGTAGTCTGTGCTTATAATGTTTTGTAGTCTGTACTTATAATGTTTTTGTAGTCCGTACTTATAATGTTATGTTTTGTAGTCTGTACTTATAATGTTTTGTAGTCTGTACTTATAATATTTTGTAGTCTGTACTTATAATGTTTTGTAGTCTGTACTTATAATGTTTTTGTAGTCTGTACTTATAATGTTTTGTAGTCAGTGAATTATTATTTTTTTATGTGTACCTTGTACCTCTACAGACTGGTGTGTGTACTATGTCACCATTGTATGTGTACCTTGTACCTCTACAGTCCGGTTTGTGTACTATGTCACCATTGTAAGTGTTCCTGATACCTCCACAGTCCAGTGTGTATACTATGTCACTTGTTTGTGTATATATGTTATCTCTGCAGACTGGTCATTTAAATGTGTGTACCTGGTACCTGTACTGGCTAGTATGTGTAATGTTGATTCATGTACCAAGGCTGTAATCCCATTTTATTATACACTTAGGTGTTATATATGCAATACTGTGAAAAATTTATTCTCATTTGTCTAGTTTGCAAATGATAAATTTGAATTTTAATTAATCAACTGTTTTCTATTTATAGATGGTTATACTTATGAAAGATCGGCCATTAAATCATGGATGGACAGTGGTAAAAATAGAAGTCCGATGACAAATAGTATCTTAGCTACAAAACAGTTAACTCCTAACAGAAGTCTTAAAATGTTAATACAGCGATTCAAACAACACTAAAGTTTATCCAAACTCACCGACAAGTGGCAGCTGTAATCAAACATGGATACTTCTAATTGTGACAGATTTCTCTCAAAAAGCAGCTAATAAAATCAAAATCATATTTTCCAAATCAAACTGTTAGTATGTTTCCCTGACCATTATAAAGACCAAGATTTTCAGATTCAAGAGTAATTGACATTATTATTACAGATATTTCTTGAATTGTGAAGTTTGAGTTTTTACTGAAATGTGACCGTGAAGGTGACATCAAACAAAAAATAGGTTGTTTTCCAGTGACAACAGTGTTGAAATTGGGTACAAATCATGGAAACATATCCTATATGAACCAAGATAAACCACACTCACACCTTTTTTTTTTTTTTTTTCTTTTTTTTTCTTCTTTTCTTTATTATTATTTTGAAAAGAAAGTGCTATGGAAGTTGCTCCAAGAAGATAGTTTAGAAGAAGAACCAAAATCCTTATTAAATAAGTCCCTGATTATGATGGAATTTTGGTGCCTTTTAAATTATTAATCCATGTTAAATTTACAAATCTCCTAAGATCATCTTGCAGCAAGATTTTGTTGCAAAGGTAAACAAAAATTGCCGTGCCTGTGGTTCTTGCATGAACTGCAAAATATTTACAATTTCTCGCTTTCTGCACTCAAAACGCAGCTTTAAACAAAACTTTGCAGTATTTGAGACGTGCTTTCAGAATATTTTTGCGGACAAATAAACAAAATAGCGGAAATCCAGCAAAACAGCATCCTAGAAGCAACATGAGATGTACTGTGATTACAGCTACTGTTAAAAAAATTGGATTTTATTGAATGGACGATAAATCCCAATTAAAAGAAATTATTTACTGTATTTATTCATTTTACTGGTGTTTAAATGATAGTCAAGATGTTGTAGTTTTTTACTATATCATGTACTTAATTGAAAAAAAATGTTTAAAACTTCTTTTAGAATGTAACTCTGCCTAAAAATATACATGAACAAGAAAAAAAACGGTGTCATATTTTTATGGTATGACAATTCACAGTGCATGTTTTTTTTTTCAAGGTCTAGCCTCTACACAGCCAAATTTTGTTCACATGAATTTCATGTGAAATCCATGTGCAGAAAATTTGCCTAGGTAGATATTTTACTGTTTATAAAGGTGTTTCTTGAAACATACTTGATGGTAAATAATATTGAAAAAATTAACACAAAGTAAAAACTAAATATTCTTTCTCCTTGCCGAGTGTTGGTGGTTTTCACCGTCCCAGAACTGACGGTTTTGATATGTGAAAGAATCTTAATTGGTGTAAAACACTTTGCTTTGGCTCAACCCTTGCAGAGTACAGACCTGTAAAAATGTAATAACTTCAAAGATTTTTGGACTTCTGGATACAATAATTTGGGAATTTGCTTCTCAAATAAAAGAATAAAAAATAAAAGAAAGAAGGAAGGAAGGAAAGAAGTTTTTCTAAAAGGAAATTTTGTATAAGGGATCAAGGAGTTTATGTATCTGTGGCAAATCAGGTTGTATAAGATCTCTATTATACAGAACTTTGTGATATTTTTATTTAAATTACTGTAGTAATACATGTATATCATAATGATGTAATATATATATAGATATGTGTAGTTAAATGTTATTAATACTAATTGAGCTATTTATTGTGATTCAAGTTATTACAAGATTAATTATCCTTTGAGTAATTTTTTGTCCGGAAATTAATATTTTTAACAAGGTTTCTACAGAAACCAGATTGCAAAATTGTGTGGGCAGAACAGTCGGTCCGGATGATAATTTCTGTAATTTTGATTCAATTTGGACAAATTTCTGTTAAAATACCCTGGTTAAGTTTTATATCCAATATAATCCTTGCACGATTAATTAGTATACATGTATTGCAGTATGATTGGTCGTTTGTTACTGGATAATTATATTGGTTAGATTTTAATAAAACTATGCAAGTAATGTGACATTCATGTATATATCTTTCTTTGATGTAACAAAACTTGCTTTCCAAAAATTTCAGCAATTTTTTTTTAAAAATAAAACTCCTGCGTAAAACTCAAAAAAGTTTTCTTACTGTTAAATAGGACTTGTTAAATGCTATCATACATATTACAGTACTTATTTATTGTTTATGATTTGTACTATATCATACTAACTGGCGATGTACATGTATATATTACCATTACTTGTTATAATTTGTATTCTTGCTCAAATAAAATATTCACATAAATAATTTGGTTGATATCTTCGTGTTAAAGCATATTCTGAAAGACTATTCCAGTAGTCTGTCTGTTTTCGAGTTATTTGGTTGTCAAAAAGATCATGGTTTCTTTTAGCAACAACCATTGTTTTGTTTGCCAACAATAGCTGTACAGTGTGTAATTTTACACTTTTTCAGTTAAAACTTCCTTTTATACTTTATTCCTCCCATCCTTAAAATTCTATTTAAAAATTCTTGAAAAATATTTTTCATAGAAATTTTCAGAAATGACGGGATTTCGTCTTCTTAGGCCATTTTATTCCAAATTAATATTTTAGTGGAGGGTACAAAAGAAACTCCTTCCCCCTCAAAACTAAAACTAGACAGAGATGTTCTTTGGTTTAAGCTTGTTAAAGTTTGTGAAGTTACTTGTGACATTCAAGGTCACAACTTGCTCAAGCTTTCAAACATCTTGTCATGAACCACTTTTACTTTGTATGAATCATCAATGGACAATATGCTACTATGATTCCATCATTTTGACCCTGACCTTCAAGAGTCACATTAATTTTATACAAGAAAATCTTCAGATATTTGTCATGATCTAAAAAGCCTAGAATCTTGAAACTACTGGTATTTAGTATCAGTGCTACCAAGTTTTGACCTTGACCTTCATTCGATAGTAAAACTTTTTTAACAACACTGTGGGCAGATCCTAGTTCGAGTGTTTGACCATTCTTTAGTCTGTGGTTTTCCTTAGTCACTTACAATATCTTCGGCCACCTCTGAACTTACTAAATCATTTTAAATAAAGGAATCATGACTTGGTAGAAGATCATTACACTCAACTCTCTCTGAACTGACCACCTCGATAGTAAAACACCATTATTTCAGTCCACCACCTCTAAACTGACCATCTCAATTATAAGTGAAATAATTGTGATTGGGATGTAACACAACTCCACTTCACCATCTCTGAACTGACGATTTACATTTTAAGTGAAAGAATTGTGACTGGTATGAAATAAAACACAAACATACCAGTCTATGTCCAAATCACAATCCCAAAAGCAAAGTTAACTTTTCAAAGTGGCTAATTCAGTTAAACATGTAAACTTCCAACTGGGAAGTGAGGTCAGGTGCTCCAGAAGGTTCAGCACCTCCTGTCTAGCTAGCTACACCCACCACATGCAAAAACAAATTTGAAAATGAAAGAAACACGTAACAACAATTTCCACCGCACCATCTCTGAAATGACAGCCTCAGTGTATGTTAAAGAATCTGGACCAGGATGAAAAACTTGTAAAACACAGTTGCTCAACTGCACTCTTGTTTTCCCTTTATAAAGTGACCTGTCTTCCAACTGATGATATCAGTGCTTAAATTCAAAACAAGTTAAATATTTAGAATTTATTGTTGCTTTTTAGTATCATATGGTAACAGAGTTAATATTGGCAGTATGATAAATGATTACATAAAACAATAAACAGAAATATAAAATCTATTTGATAACCAACAAAGATGACTGGATAATGTAGATAGATATATATAAATTTATCATGCTTTCATTTCTTTAACAGCTTACATTCAAATTTCAGTTATAAAGATCTACACATTTCTAAAAATTTTAAATTTTGAAGCTTACACATTTTCATGTTAAAACTCTGGACATTTTTCAAACAAAAATATGAACTACGGTAACTAAAAATTCTACTGGCTGAGGTAACACTGGGTAAAAATGATAATCTACAGATGAAGTGATGATACAGGTGACACGATAAAGACATTTAAATGCACTTTATATCATTTCACGTAAAAATGTGAAATGAGTAAAATTTCTACCTAATGAGGTAAAATGCAGAAAGTGATTATATAAATTTGCTGTCAATATAGATGGACTTGTACATAAATAAAAACAAAGAATATAGAACTATATGACTCTTGATTAAAAACTATGATAAACTACAAACTACTATAACATGTATGTACTATATACATGTGAGTGGCAGTGTTCAATTTCAATAATAACAAAAAAATATACTCATGAATACTATGTTTCCATAAATTTAAAATTACTAGTAGCCAAATTTCAAAAATTTGTGAAAATATAGTCTTTTTTAAAGTATTTTCTCACAAATTTGCTAAAATATGTTACTTTTTGAAAGAAATTCTCAGAAATTAGTAGCCAATGGCGATTTTGGCTACCAACAATGGAAACATAGTGAATAACAAACTGTATGAATATTTTGGCAGTGTTGAATACAATGTTTCGATAGAAGACCATGAAATCAGTCCCATTAATAAGTACAGAAAACTCATCTTAGTGTTTGAGACAACCAAATGATAGCTATGTCATAAATGTATGTTTTCTCAAATTACCCAATATTACATGTACACTAACTATATTACATTAGTTGGCAGTAATAATTTTAAAAATGACAAAATAAATATGTAAAAAAATAACATTATGAAGTATTCCGGCAGTGTTTGTATAGTGTTGTTGTCAATATGAATGCAAAAACTTTGCAAGCAAGTAACACACATGTAACATACGTGTGTTATAATTGGTTTGACTTGCAAAGATTTTGCATTCATATTGACAATGAACATCATTTTAAAACAGTTCAATTATGCTTATCTATAGACAACCAAGGCTTCATGTTAAGTTTTGAGGTGAAAAGTTTTCTTAATGTCAATAAATGATTACTCTATAGATAGCACTAAAAGTCTATGTATACTAATGATATTTACATAATGAGTGAAGACATGTCTTTATGTAACTATGGAGATGGGATATTTATTCACAATATGAGAGTAATCAATGCAAATCTGAGATTGTACACAGATAAAATTAAACTGTAAAGACCTGATGTGAATGATAGTCCTACTGTAATGAAGTGAAAATTAAGATAAAGCAAAATTGAAAATGTCTGTCGTGCAAGTAAAAACTATAATTGGATCATATGAAAATGACTACGGGGCAGGTAAAAATATGACATGACTGAATGAAAATCATTATGAGGAAAGTAAAATAATGAGTAGACTGATTGAAAATGACTATGGGACAATTAAAAACATTAATGATGTGACCATATGTATATGATTATGGGGCAAAAATAATGATGACCAAATGAAAATGACCATGTTGTAAGTGAAAATAATGACTGAATCAAATAAAAATGACCATGGGGCAAGTGAAAATAATGAGTAGACTGATTGAAAATGACCACAGAGAAGTGAAATTAATGAGTAGGCTGATTGAAAATGACCAATGAGCAAATAAAAATAATGACTGAACCAAATCAAAATGTCTATGGAACAAGTAAAATGCAGATAACCTTCACAACAGGACAAGTAAAAATTTGACTAAAACTGCTGAATTAGGCCTTGACTAATCTTCAAATGTACATCTTAAATAATGTTTTACACATCCAATTTTAGTTAGCTGGTAAATAAAACTACATCAAAATACAACAACATAAATGTTAACATTTTGGTTAAAAAAAACAATCAATCACCCTTCAGAAGCCGTTTTCACTATATCAAAAAATTTCGTAAACAAAAAATACCTGTAAATATTACCTTGTTAGAAATGTTAAAGAATTTTTAAGGCTAGTACTTTCAAATTTTTTAGTTAATTTCAACAAAAATGATTTTTTCTTTCACTATTTCTAGGTACAAATACTTATGTGTTTACTCTAGCATATTCTAATCAGCCAATAAAACGCGTACATAGTAATTTCCTGATTTTCGGAATCGAGTAAAAATTTAAAATCAATTAATATTATCAACTATATAACCATAAATAAACCAAATAAAACCAACAGAAAATAAGTTATTAGTTTAAATCTTGCTCTCGGATATTAATTTCTGTATCTCTAGTAGATAGTTTATCAGTAGATTTTTTTTAAATTGCACTTGTAAAAACATGAAATTTATCTGCAAGATCAATTTGATATACTGTGAATCCTGTTATAGCAGTTACCTACATAAAGAGACAACTTTTTAATTATAATGAATGGTTTAAGGTCTTTTTTTTTTCATATTAAGCACAGAAAAAACTACCGAAATAAAATTAACATTTCTAGTTCAAATGGGTGGCTTTTATATAGCTTTTACTATACATGTGTATCAAGTCAAGTTTTTTTTTTTTTCTTGTCCAATTACTGAAATTTTACTTAATTTTAAAGAAATAAATTTCAACACACTTGAAAAATTTCCAATTAATATTTTATCCCAAAAGAAAACTACCTAACTAACTACCTTGTCAATTCATTTTTTCTGAAACATTTTTTTTACACAAGTTTCTACAAAAACACATGCATTCATACATGTACATTTATTGTTCCAGTAAATATTGAGTGACCTAACCAACAGGTTTAGATTTTCTAATGTGTTAAATGTTCATGTATCTTATTTTTCCTGCAAGTTATAGTAAAAATATCTGTACCAACAAGCACCTTAAATGGTATATTACATGTTCATTATTCTCAAAATGCTAAATGCTAGACAGAATTCGTCTAGTTAAATTAGAACAAGTCTTATGTACCATTCTTGGTTTTTGATTCAGTTATTCATTATTTAGTGGTTTAGAGGTATCCGTCTCCGACTGTAATGCCATTTTTTCACCCCCTTCTTCATCAATGACCTTGAAGACTCCCTGAACTTCCTTCTTTATTTTATTCTTAGAAGATTTCTTCCTCGGATTCACTGAAAATAGACAACATGTATAGAACTGATGAACAGAATCTTACAATCCATATGTGAGTGGGTTAATTACATCATAAGTCACAACAACAGCAATTCAAAGAATCATTCGGAGCAAGTTCATAGAAGATTGGGCTAGAATTGTGGCCCCTAGATAAATGGTAAACAAGATATTTCTCGATTTGACATAGTGATATACTCAAGATTTATACGACATATATACATGTACATGTACATATGTATATAACATGACCTTACTTTTGTGGAGAAAATCATTCAAGTTTGCTGGAAAAATTGTTGCTTTAAAAGACGGTAAATAATGAAATGTTGACGTAAACAATAAAATGTTGACATGTTGACCGACAGCTCAAAATGTGCCCAGTTAAGTTTAATATAAAGTCTGAGTAATGTTATTTACAAGTTGTACCTTTTTCTGTTCCAGAAGTTTTACTCCAGATATCGTACAGGTCAGATCTATCTAGTAATCGTTCTAAATCTTCCTTACTGACCACACTTCTGTCTCCCTTCATAGCTTGTTTGTAATCTGTCGATTTCAATAAGTCTAGTAACTCCTGAGGACTCAAAGGTTTCAAACTTGTGTTGAAATTCTGCATACCACTTTTGAATTTCCCTAAAATACATACATGTACAAACAAAAGGTAAAAAATGCTACATGTTATGAATGTTATGAATTATAAGTTTATCAATAAACTATAGTTTGCATACACAGTCAGTATGGTGACACACACACACACACACACACACACACACACACACACACACACACACAAAACAAAAAACACCAGGTATTTTGTGACTCACAAAATGTGCTGACAACAATCTGTGACATTACATGCATTCCTGCCAATTATTCGGCATCACTGATTTTACATTGGCTGTGAATTTTCAACTAATTTTGCAATTAACCAGATATGGATGGATCTTTCATTCTGTGAGATAGTGAGCTGAGCCACATCAGCATTATTGCAGCTTTTAACAGCTAGAAAAATGTAAGAGGCAATATTATCATAAAACACCAAATTAATGTAAAATTAACATTTTTAAATGAAAAAAATATCACATGCAAGTTATACATTGTTACACTTGAGAATATATAATACAACAATTAAGTTGTATTATATTAATTTAGGTTTGAACCCTGACCTCCCACATAAGAAATGAGCACTCTACCAACTGAGCTACCATAGTGGTAACATCATAAGTAGTACCTTGATGTATAATCATTTTTTCTAACTTTCGTTTGGCAGCAGCCCTCTCTACTATTCTCTGATCAATGGTGTTAGCAGTGACGAATCTATAAACAACAACAGGTTTTGTCTGGCCGATTCTGTGACATCTATCCTGAGCTTGTAAATCACTCTGGGGATTCTGAAACAATAAAATATTTAAAATATATAAAACAAAATCTATAAAACACAAGACCAATCTATCTTGTAAAATTTAAATCTTGAACTGTCAACTAAGTGATTGCAGCATTTTCTGTAAACACTTCAAACTTTATCTGTCTCAAACTTCACCACCACTCTCAGCAGCAATACTTGCCAAGCTTTAAGGAACAAGAAACATACAAATACATTTTTTGATTCTACATGTTTTTTCCTTCAAACATCAATGTTCCACATAATGGTGAATAAATGCCCATTACATGTACACATGTATGTTCAAATACAGATTTATTTTTCAATATAATACTGTCTTACTTTTAATTTAGTAAAAGCATCAGCTTTAATGCAGTGTTTTTACGGACTATAATAAATTTTCTCTCTTTCTCAACACATCTTTAAAATTTAATTCAATCCCAAATTTTTTTTAAATTTAAGTTACAACACATATATATAAAAGACATTCAAAAATTTCAACTGACATAGATTCCTTGAAAGGTTCTTAAAAATCCATCATGTCTTTCAAGTTATGTAGTGGATACAGAAACCCTAAATTTTTGTTTCCTGCATGCATCTGTAAATAGGCCGAATTTTGCAAAAATCTTACTTAAAATTTCAACATGGTATGTTTTATTCAGGTTCCTTAAAACTGTCTATAAAAATCATTATTTTACCTAGGTTCCTTAAAACTGTCTATAAAAATCATTATTTTACCTAATTTTCTGGGCCCCCTCATAAAATTATAATCAAAATAAGGAGACATAACATACCCAGTCACTATCGTAGATGATGACTGTATCAGCTCCCGTCAGGTTAATACCAAGTCCACCAGCTCTTGTACTTAACAAGAACATAAACAATTCTGGATCAGAGTTAAAACTGGACATCTGTAATACAAACACAATATTTCATAAGTTTAACTTCATATAACATGATGTAAGATCTACTTTAATCATCCATTCACTCTTTTATTTAAAAGACAGTAGATTCCACATATTTGCATATCACATAATTGCATTTTGTCCCAAAACAGAGTTAAAACAGACCATTACTTGCATACATGTATGTATACTTTTTAAGTTGATAAAAAGCCCAATTAAGTCAATAAAAAGCTCAACAGAGCTTATGTTATTTGTTGTAAAAAATTTTCGACTATAAATAAAGATTTATTATATATTACTATATTATATACTTAATAGAAAGATTTCAGTAATTAGCAGAAAAAATATGAGAAGATTTTACACCACAGTGAAGATTTGTTTACTTAAAATGAAGTGGTCCTTTCTCCGATATATAAGAGGAAACTGAAACTTGAAGTAATCCAACTGAAAAACTTCATAAATTATAATCTATTAATGACATCCAATATAATAATGCCCATTTAAGTTCTAGTTCACATTTTCGAAGGTACAACTATAGGTACTATAAAAAAAGATCATCTCTAAAATCTTAGTCCAACTATCATCCCTGCAAGAATGTCCTCATCTCCATGCCAACCTTGATAAGTTGTGTGAGAGTTGTTACAGACTTACCGATTCCTGTCGATCCTCTACAGAACAGCTACCATCCAACCTACAATATTTGTACTGTCTAAGGTAACAGAAGTCCTCTATAATATCTAACATCTTTGTCATCTGTGAAAACAGCAACACCTGTTACAATGTATATAATGTATGTATTAAAACACAATGTTCAATAATAGGTGCAACTTGTACAAGAATTGGTCATAATGAACACATCAGAGTGGATTGGTTGGATGTTGTTTTACATCACATCAGTATTTTTTAAGCTATATGTGATGAGACAATTTTAAATAATCATAAGAACATTAATTTAAAGTTGCAATGTGCAAGTGTGCAAGTGTTTCTGATCTGTATTGTACTAGTGCACATTAACAGTGACGTACACTCCCCCGCAATTTGCATATACATGTAAACTTTGCTCCACTGAGTCAATTATACTGGTACCCTGACAACCAGCAAATGCCTACAAAAAGTAGTCCTGTGGTAAAAATTTGATCAGCTATAGCTTACATTCTAGTCAAAGTTTATATTTGAATGTTGGTCATTCCGAAAGTACGTAAAGATTCTGCAACCTATGGTAAGAAAGCTAGTACTAGGATCTATGTACATGTAAAGTGGGAATCCCACCTGGGCAGCAACTGGCATTGTGATTCATAAGCCAGCTAAAACATTTAAGTTGACAAGACAACATACATGTAAACGAATCTTGAGGACCTACTCCTCTCTCTCTCTCTCTCTCTTACCTTGTGTCCCCCGGCTTTCAGCTCCTTACACATCTTATCTAATAACAACATCTTTCCACATGACTTAATAACATCCTCATCAATCTTATAATCACCCGATTCTGTAAGCGGATATTCCAGCAGGTAGGGATGGTTACAACATTTACGTAACTGCATCATAACATTTTGAAGTTTCACAGTAACTTGAGATTTTTTCACTTTTTCTTCTTTGGTACTACAAAAAAGTTTATATTGTCCTGAATATCAACAAGATAAATGTACATTTCAGTTACGATTGATATCCATTCCAGGGCTTATTTTGACTTTCTGACAATGTGATGACCTGGCCCCAGTTTCACAATCATTCACTCAATTGAGTGTACACTTGGCTCAAATCAGGGAATATTTCAATGTCAATTTTTAAGACATTACACAGGTAAAATTGAGTATCTAATGTTATATCTAAATTGTTTAGTGTAGTTTTTGTTGAATAAAACAAAATATTGCCTCATAAAACTTAATTTTTTAAAAATATTGATGAGAGAAAAGTGGGAATATTTGAGTTCAGTGTACACTCAGTTGAGTGAATGATTGTGAAACTGGAGCATGAGCCATAATATTGGGAGTTTCCTACCAGGTATCCAAGCAAATTGGAATTTCAAAATAAAAGGCACGCTATGTTACATAAAGAAATGCATTTCTGTATGATCCCAAGTGTTAATTACAAAATGTAATGTACATGTAATTTAACAGAAGAATCAGATACTACTTGTACGTACATACAGTCGACTCTCGTTAATTCGAAATCAGTTAAATCAAAATTTTGCTTAAATCGAAATGATACTAACGGTCCCATCAGATCTTTATGTATTTCTATGCAAATTTGTGTGTTTAAATCGAAATACCGAAATTCGAAATTTTGCTTAATTAGAAGTAAATTTTCAGTCCAGTTTACAAAAATATAATGAAAATTCCAACGTTTAAATTGAAATATACTTGCCTTGTTTATCATAGTTTGGATTTGTTTATTCAACAATTGAAACTAAGTGGTAAAATAAAAACAATTACATGTACAAAAAAAATATTTCATCCTAAAAATATTTACTTTTACCTGAAATAATTAATCCGTCTTTTGTTTAAGAAGTGTTTATAGTAACAGAGTGGCAGTTTACTTTGAAGATTCATTTCCGACTCAAAAAACACATGAAAAAGGAAGTCCGTATCCCATGTTATTTTCACGATTTTCTCTTCCAGTCAGGTCATAGTAAACTGTATGTCAGTAAAAGGAAAAATTTAATTGGTGTAAAATGAAAAAGTGGGCGGATCCGCTACTTCCACAGTCATACCCAACGCTAATCGCCACGCTTAAACTTAATTGACCTGTCGAGCCAAATGGTATACACCATTCAGCTAAGGTGTCATGGCAAGCCATAATTTTAATAACCACAAAGGTCGGACGCTAAGGATTACAGAGGAAGAAGTTATGATATGAATAAAAGAAAATTTAACTGAGCCTCAGCCGAAGATTGTCAGTGTTTAACAAATTTCAATGGAACCTTGTAGCTTCTGGTAAAATTTCCGATTTACTTGTTTTATTGTTAAAAAAAACTTTAGATTATTGAGCTTTACATTAACAAAGAAAAATTTAAAATCATTTTTAATTTTTACTGTTTAATTTTATCTTAATCTTCCATTTTCAATGTCAATTGTAAGCATTATAATACGTAACAGCATATACTATTAGAGTTATCTCCTGTTTCTGATCGTTAGTGATCAAAACGTTTAATTCGAAATTCGGATAAATCGAAATTTTTTATCTGACCCCTTCAATTTGGAATTAAGGAGAGTCAACTGTAAATATATAAATATAACTACAATGTACATGTACATGTATATGCACTTATAATTTAGGACAATTATGTCATAAGATGCAAGAAAAGGATGACCAGTGAAAAAATAATAATAATAAGATTGGGGAAATAAGAATGTGCTAATATTTGAGTCTGTATTTTAAAATACTGTCACAACAAATGTCATTGTTATCCTTGCTTTTTGAATTCTAATGAAATAGAAGCATTTTAAAAAGTAGCACATGACAATAATAAATAAGTGCAATTTTTTTTAAAAGATCCTTTGATTCATTCTTAAGGTATCATTAGGGAACTCTCACGGAACAACACATCTGGAAACTCCCAAGGAGGAGAGACACCAGTAAATGAAATGGAGGAGGTAATTAAATATAATTGACTTCTACCTGTCAGGTTTACTGCTTTCTTGGTTGTCAATAATGGCCTGTATCCAAGATTCCAATTCTTCCTCTTCTTTCTTCTTGTTCTTGACTTTTTCTGGTGATAAGAGATCTTTTTCTGTCTCCACCATTAAATTATAATTTACTTTCTTTTTAGCTGACCTACGTGATGGTCTTCCTTTCTGGTTAACTTCAACTTCAACTTCTTTACCATACTAACATGGAATACAATATTATCACTAAGCAATAAAGTCCAAACAGATTGATTGATTGATTTAATGGCGTTTTACATCCCAGTCAAGAATATTTAACTTAAATTGAGACATCACCAGCTGTAGGTGAAGTGGTGTGCATGGAGGGTTTTTAATGGTGCTTTGCCTGCCGTGACAAGGGTCATTGTTACTTAAGGTCTCATCATAAAGACCTTGTGGCTTTTATTTCTGAATGCCAAGTAAAAGTTCAAACAGATTCAATGTATTGAAATGTTAGTTTACAATTGATTAGTTGAGTGTTATTTTACATCACATCAGTAATTTTTTTAACTGTTCATAACAAACAATTTTTTTAACATCAAGGATTAGTCTTTTAACAATTTATGTGGTTTGCTAGTGTGCAAGTGTTTCTAATCTGTATAGTACTGGTATATAACTAGTATAAACGTTTAAAGTGCTAGTACATGTAAATTCACTTGTAATGTCGCTGATAAATAACAGACTGCCCAGTCCATTATCAGCCAGTTCAAGGAAAAATCCTATTTGCAGTTGACCAGGATCAAACCAACATCAGTGAGAAGCCTTGGTATTGAAGGCTATCAAAATTCATTATAATTAAGTAGGACATGTAATTCATCATTTGGTATTGACACATGTTAAGCTTTTGATTCAGCAACAACCACCTGCTGCAGGTTAAGTTGGTTGACCTGGTACAGTTTTTAAGAACCATTAGCCTTGCTAGCATGTCCTTTTGATAGCTCTATAAATACTTAATGAGTTTTTTTTGTTTTTTTTTTTTTTTTGTTTTATAATAAAGATACATTGAAATTAATTTGGACACTAGTTTTGAAGATGGATTACTCTGAAAATACTTTCCTCTCTTTTATCTTTATCACACCACACCTGTTATTCTAACAACAGATTAAAAAAGTTTAAAAAGGAGGGGTGTACATGTCCTGATTCACACTTTATTTCACTCACTGAGAGTGCAGTCAGCAATGACCTGATGCAGTTTAAGTTATTGGTATTATATACTACCTCAGTTACTGTATATACTCACATTTTTCTCTTCAATGACTTTCAGGATACTTTTATCTACTGTAGCTTGATAGAAGTCCTGTTGGAGTTTAGTTAGTGGCGCATAAACAAGAATTTCTTTTTTAGGTGGTATTTTCAAATCTACATCAGCTTTCAAACGTCTCAACATAAAAGGAGTCAAAATCTGTAAAATACAGAATCATATTTTGTATAAGTAGGATATAATTGTTAGTATGACTATGAAGTTACATGCAGACCTTAAACCTGTTCAAAAGACTAGTCACTTTCCAGTGTGCTCACACATATAATTTTTATGTCTATTAAACAATCATTTTTCAATGCAAGCAATCATATTAAATCAGTCATCATGATCATCCAGATGCTTTAAAAATAATCTCCCTTAGATTTGGACATGGACACTTGACTGGAGAGGAAAAAGTCAAAATATAAATTAAATTGGGCAATTGAACAGAACGTCTATCATTAAAATCCCTTCTAGAAAGATACCAAACACTTGCAATGAAATATACATTAAAATGCATGTTGGTTTCATAATTTATTAAAACATTTCTGATAAACCATTTCTGACACCATCTTTATCTTACAAGGGACACATCTTAATCTTACATGGGACACCATCTTAATCTTACAAGGGACACCATCTTAATCTTACATGGACACCATCTTAATCTTACAAGGGACACCATCTTTATCTTACAAGGGACACCATCTTAATCTTACAAAGGACACCATCTTTATCTTACAAGGGACACCATCTTAATCTTACAAGGGACACCATCTTTATCTTACAAGAGACACCATCTTAATCTTACAAGGGACACCATCTTTATCTTACAAGGGACACCATCTTAATCATACAAAGGACACCATCTTTATCTTACAAGGGACACCATCTTAATCTTACAAGGGACACCATCTTTATCTTACAAGGGACACCATCTTAATCTTACAAGGGACACCATCTCAATCTTAATCTAAGGCGAACAACGGTACGATAGTGAAAGCAGTCGCATGCATAAGCTTTGGTGAAAAATCGTTTCTGAACAGCTTGCTAGCCAAAGTGAAAGTGTATGTATGCTGTCTTAAACAGGCCTCTTTATTTCACCATTCATATCCAGAAGAAGTGAAGTTTATTATGGAAGTTGGACAAAAAAATATGAATTACATGTATGCTCAAGTCCAAACTGCTTTAAATATGTACAGGTAGAAGTTGGGAGAGTGCTACATTTACTAAATGTCTAATTTCATGTTTGATCAACAGCGTTAATTAATATGATTAACTAAATCTTCAAATAGGCTTTTTAAAAAATAATCTCAACATGCTAGTGCTTAAAATCTAGAACAAGCAAAGTATGCAATACATCTTTATTATTTATTATTAGATATAACTGAACAAACTAAATCACATTAAAGACAAGCATATAAAAATCAACTTTTATTTTTAACATAACCAAATAATCTATTCAACAGTTAAGCTTTATCAATATACAGGTGCATGTATGTTTTTTACCAGAATATGTTCCATCATAGTGGGACATACAAAGAATTGACTTTTTTGGTTAGTTTAAGAAGACAATTCTACCTGATGTAACATGGATAAGATATTTTTCTGTTGTTCAGCAGCAATAATTTTTTCATCAGCTCCTTCACTGGTAATGTGTTCAACATCAAGCCAAGCTTCAAAACTACAACAAATAATAAATATGACCTGTATAATACAAGAACTGTATTCTTTCTTTGGTAGATGTGGTCTACAAAGTACTGTTGAATTTTACATTAGGCAAATATTGTTTTGGAACCATTATAAATCATGAAATGTTTCCATTGATTTGAGTTTTTCAGTTAACTTCAAGTGGGACACAAATGTTAACTTGCTACTATTTTTAGACATAACTGATTCTTTTATCTTAGTACCAACTGTCATGTGACAACTAAAAAGCCAAACAAATAATTGTGTATGTTAAAGCACCACACAATTTGGCTCCAGTTGGTCTAGTTTCTACAAAGATTTTCAAATTTATTTTTATTTTAATTATTTTTTTGCTATAAATGAGTCAACCATTAAAGCTGCATTAAGTTTTTCAATTTTCAGAATTTTTTTGGATTTTCAAAAAATATATTTTTTAAAAAAAAGATAACTTCTAATCACGATCCATGAGATTCATGTTCTAAAATTTCATTCCTATTAGCTGTAAATAAACAGATTCCTCTAACGGGTTTGTCAATGTTTAACGATGATTATTATTAGCTTTGAACATGTGCACGGATGTACGGGTTTTCCAATGTATTGAAGGTGAAACCTGACAAATTGTATAAATTGTCCGTTATTAATATCAAAACGTATTCGCAATGGTGTTACGTATCCCTTACAGTCACAAATGACAAATTTAAAGAAATTCTGTGTAAAATTTATCATATTTCACCGTTATGCAAGTTGTGTTTAAAAGACCCAGTTTTTTATGACATAACCATTTTCTAAAATTATATCTCACAGGCTATATCTAGCTGGGAAATTATTGTTATTTCTGTATTTATTCAAGCTTTTATCGTTGAACCGCAAAATCATATCTCATAGTCTACATCTTGCTGGGAAGTTATTGTTATTTCTGTATTTATTCGAGCTTTTATCATTGAACCAAATGTAACATTGTTAATTAGGAACATCATTAATTAGATAGCACTGTTTTAATTTTTTCCTAGGAAAACTTAATACAGCTTTAAACTACTCTTACTGGAAAAAGGTTTGTTAAAAATCTGTTACTAAAAAATGGCTATACATCCTCTTCCTATACAACAATTTTTAACAAAATTAGTTTATAATGGCTATTAACCAATTCCTTCTTTATGTTTTTTTCAAGCCACAGGAGCCAGATTTGTCGAACTTTACTTACTCTGCCAAATTTGGTTCAAATTGGCCCTAAAGTTTTAAAGAAGGCTGAAATTTATTAATGTATGAAGACATAAACTCCACCATGCCATTTTCAGACATTCCTTCAATACAATCTAACCACACATTTCATTCTGAATCTTACCTGCCCAGATCATCAAATATTTCTGGCAATAAGAAGTTAAGAAGGGACCATAACTCTGTCAGATTGTTTTGTAATGGTGTACCAGTCAAGAGAAGTCTGTGTGTGTTTCTATACAACCGCAACTCTCTGTAAAAAATCAATTTTTACACTTTTTAGTATTTTATTACATGATATTTAGTATATTTGAAATTACATGATAAATAATGTTCACTCACTAAACATACATGTAATAATGCATGTATGTGGACAATACATGTATATGGTATAATTATACTTGTTTCAAACCCAGACGATGTGTGAAATTACTGTGGGCCCGATGACCCGAGGCTATAACGTTTTGCTCGGGTCACCAACTTCACAGAGTTCCAAGTCCGGTTGGCTCTTTCGTTTAACCAGTGGTGCTGTGATAGCAGGCGGATCTATCCTCAAGACACCTAAATTTGTGGTAGTTTGTTTCAGTATAATAAGAAATCTATATTAATGAACAATATTTAACACTAGTACAAACTTGAGGCAACAGACAATATAGCGAAGATACAACAATACATACAGTATAGTTAATATGAGCTTTAATTCGCATAATTCAAGAGACATGCAAACTTCCATATTTCAGGGCCATCAACTTTTCATTTGGGCTACCGACGTTTAAAAGTTAAGGACCCTGTTGACCATCATGTCTTTCTAATTTAATACACTGAACCCAGAGTACATGTTATTGAAGTATAACTGTTGCACCAACCATTTACTTTTCGATCATGCAGATAGATGAACAAACAGCAGGGATTTTTCTGGGTATCCACAGGGTCCGGTAAACAGACCCATTCCCAATGCAAAAAATCATGCATTTTTCCCCAATTCTGTAGTAAAAAATTCCCAATTGGCTAGGATTATCAATTTCAAAAAAAAAAAAAAAAAAAAAAGTCACGAGATCATCAACACTAGGCTTATAATATCTGGTTTCGCTCGATATTAACCCGCATTTTCTGTTGCTGTCTGCATATGGTGAAAGGGAAGCAACTCTAAGAAATAATCAACTTCGTCATTTAGATGTTTGTATTGAGTCTGATTATAGATAAAGAACTTACAAGCGTCTTCGCGATATATACAATCTTGTTTGTAGTGTTGCCGGAAGTCATGTCACACAATAGCAAGTACTACACTAAAAAAATCCGATCTGTTGATGTAACAGGGAGTAAAAAAATATTACAGTACTACACTGTCAAGCCCAAATCCTCTACCAATTCTACGGCAGCCTCTTGAAAAAATCGTGAGTGAACATGGACGATGTTAATATATAAATAATGCCAACTTCCACAGCATCTGTAGAAAGGGGATTTAGCTTTATGAATAGATTGTGTACATCATTGAGAAATCGTTTAAATCAAGTTACATTAGACTCCATTAAGAGGATTTGCATGGAAGGACCACAGGAACTTAAAAACAATGTGTTAAAGCAAATGTTGGATTTGTTCAGAGACAAAAAAGACAGAACTATTTTGTTGTGAACACTGATTTAACAGTATTAAAGTGGTCTAACATTTCTAATATGTTGTCATGATTGTTCCCAAAATCACATGTTTGTCGAGTATTTTTTCCCAATTTCATCCCAAGGTCTTTTTCCCTAAAAGGCCAGAAAAATCCCTGCAGAGACATAGTGGAGAGACTTCTAGACCCTATTTCATTTATCAACCATGTAAGTAATTTAAAGACTTTTACATGTATACAAGAAATTTTAAAACTATACCATTCATTAACTTATCACTGTCACTCCACAAAAGCTAAGGACATCTTCCAAGTGTTAATTAAAAGTATATCAATTTACCTGATCAGTCGACAATGAGTATTTTTGATCCTGTGTCCTTCATCTACTATCAAATACTTCCATTCAAAGTTCTGCATGACTTTTCTATCTCTCATGGTAATCTCATACGATGTAATCACAACAGGTCGAACTTCAAGCCCCTTACGTACAGGATGGAATCGTCGCATCTTCATACGTAATCTAGGACGCTCGTCTTTGTCACCGTGATACAGAACTATAGGCACCTAATAATAAACAATATTATTTAACAACGGTTTCCTTCAAAACTTTTAAAATAGATAAACTTACACTCAATTTTGACCAACAGAATGATGGTCAAGCCCAGAAAGGCGCTGATGCTGTGTATCAGGTTTTAGGAAATCTAGAGTTTTTGTTCCCTAGATATTTAAAGTTTTACTATTTAAGGCATATATGACATCCAGCTTAACTGGATTTATGCTCTAATGCTGTGCATAAAGTTAACCTTGAAGATTCTTCAGTTTTAGACAAGTAGATGTTACTTATACACTACTAAAGGTTTAATTGTTTACAGTCACTGTAAAAATGAAAATGAAAAAAAAGGTCTCAGTCAACCAACTCAGCAGATTTGAAATAGCTATGGCTAGGAAACATCCATGTTTCATTGTTATTAATATACTTATTTCTATTTAATTTGTTTAAGAAAAAGTTTACAGTCTATGAGGCAATAGTTCACCTTGGATAATATCTCAGGGTAGCTAACATTAGATGTAAGCTTTAACAATGTTTTACCTTAGGGGCAAATCTTCTGAATTCAGAGCACCAATTTGGCAATGTTGATAATGGAGCACAGATAAGAAACGGGCCTGGTACTCCCATGGATACTAAATGTGAAATCATTGCTATACACTGTACTGTTTTACCCAAGCCCATCTCATCAGCTAGAATTCCATTTACACCATTTTCATACAACATCTGTGGAAAAATAGAAAGAAAACAAGCCATTCTTATACAACTTCTGCAAAAAGAAAACAAGCTATTCTCATGTTACATCTGCAAAAAGAAAATAAGCCATTGGCATAATAAACCTACAAAACAAAACAAGTTAATGTATAAGTAAAATGAAAAATTTTTCTTGTAATTTGCAGCATGATCTTTCTTATGGCTGCCACTTTTCTAAGACATGCATATAATCATCATCCTTTTGCTTTTTTGAAAAAAAAATTGTATTAGAAAGCAGTGATGTTAGAAATCCTAGATTTAGAATGACAAATTATTTGTTATATCCATTTCTTGTCAAATACAATTTGAAGGTGAAGTATTGTAATTTAAGTTACACTTAACTATAAATGTTTGAAGCACTTTCCTACATTGAAATTTAAGAACTAAATGTAAATTTTTTTCTGCGATAAATGACTTAACTGCCTTACCTTTAACCAAGTGTAACCATCAGACTGATACGGTCTTAATTTACCCCCAGTAAATAACACTGGCTGAACAACCATAGATCCTTCCTGTAAAACAAAATTGATAACTCGTAAAAATATCAAAAAACACCATAGACCCTTTCTGTAAAAAAAAAAAAATCAATAACTAATAAAAATATCAAAATTAGTTTTATCAAAGCACCTGACCTCACTTCGATAGCAGAAGTTAATGATTAATCCTATTTTTCTTTTGCGATTTTGGTATGAACATGGACTGAAATGTTTACATCTGATTTTACTTCTATTGTGACCTAGAGATTAAACTCCATTTAAGACCATGATTTGGAATGGCTTTCCACAATCTATATTACTAACAAGAAGATGATTTAAAACAATAGATGTGATCTTAGGAAAGTTTATCAAGAATTTGATTAAGAATTCATTCAATGTGAAATGCCAGGAATTTTCTTGGCCGGTTACACAAGTCAAAATAGAGGAAACCTTCTCAATACTTATAACCTTTATTTTATTAAGATTTTAATGATTCAAGTTCCTAAAACACTCTAACAACTTGAGAAAAAGTATTCAATATAAACTGGTAAATGTATAAGTGACTTTACATGATTAACAAGTAATGCTATGCAAGAAACTGCTGTAAGATTGAAAAATTCTATGCAAGAAACTACTGAAAGATTAGAAGTTTTAGTGGAATTTTTTTCCCATTCCGAGATTACTGAAAAACAGGATTCTGTCAATAGGTTTTCTAAATCTCATTCGAAATTCCATATTTCCATAACAACCAGAAAATTTGCTATTCTTTTTTTACATCTTTATATATACATGTATATATATCAACTTGGTAGGAGTTGTGAATCAATAAAATTACTTCTGCAATTAAGCAGTTACAGCATTTTGGCTATTATCGAGTAGAACAAGAGAAGTCATCGAGTTTTACTCTCAAGTAAAGGTCCAGCAGTTCATGGATGATAGAGGAAACCAGAACGCCCAAATAGCTAAGGAACGAAATTTTTACACTGCATGTCAAGAGTAGGAACTAACCTAGAAGATGAGAGGGACTGCACAGTTAAGATCAATTGTTCTGCATAGCTCACTCAACTTATTGCCCAAATAACTGATAAATAATTAAGTGGGTTTAACTGTTCATGTACATTACTCATAAAAAAATAAATAAGTCAATTTTAATACACTTACATTATTCACACCCACATCTTGTAAATTATCTTCCTCCATTTTCTGAGCGGCCTCGTTGTTTTCATCCGCTCCCTCCATGTTACATCCATCCATATTCTTTGCCACCACTTCACCATTTTTAATCTCCTCAGCATTATTTTCTGATTTTTTGTTTTCCTTATTTTCTTCTGTATTATTTATTGTATCCAAGGAAGATTTGGCAATCACTTTATCATTACTGTCATTTATATCACAGTTTAAGCTACTAGTTTTGGTATCACAGGAATTTTCTTCTTTATCAGCTGACTTGCCACTTCCATCTTCTACTTTCTGCTTCTTACCTACAGGCTGGAATAAAAAATTTATACATGAATTACAATCTTTGTTGTACCATTTTCCAATTACTTCTTCTAACCTTCAGATCGATTCAACCAATTCACAAGTGAACTTTAATTCTTTGTGTTACCTATTATATGATACAGAAATATCAGAAGTAAATAGAAAATTTATAAGCAATTTAGTTAATAGAAAATTCATGACTTAGTTTCTGCTTTTTACCTGAAGGCTAGAAAATTTATGAGAATCTTAGTTTACAGTCTACAACAAAATATTGTAATTAAATCATTGATTTATGATATGGTTGTAAATTATAATAAAATAACTAACTTCAGTTTTTATAATTTAAGATAGTATCTGATGGTGAATAACAAATTCTGGAACATAGCACTGCAATACTGATCTACAGTAAAGATGCTATGATCTTCAATTACCAAAGTTCCTAAAAATTGTTGTATATTTTAAACATTAAGAATTTACCATAACCAATCAAAAACATGAAAAGTTGACAAAAACCAATCACAAACATGAAGGCTTAACAACCAATCACAAACATGAAGGCTTAACAACCAATCACAAACATGAAGACTTAACAACCAATCACAAACATGAAGGCTTAACAACCAATCACAAACATGAAGGCTTAACAACCAATCACAAACATGAAGACTTAACAACCAATCACAAACATGAAGGCTTAACAACCAATCACAAACATGAAGACTTAACATCCAATCACAAACATGTAGGCTTAACAACCAATCACTAACATGAAGACTTAACAACCAATCACAAACATGAAGGCTTAACAACCAATCACAAACATGAAGGCTTATCAACCAATCACAAACATGAAGAGTTGACAACAAATCACATACATGAAGAGTAAACAACCAATCACAAACACGAAGACTTAACAACCCATCACAAACATGAAGGCTTAACAACCAATCACAAACATGAAGGCTTAACAACCAATCACAAGCATGGAGACTTAACAACCAATCACAAACATGAAGAGTTAACAACCAATCACAAACATGAAGAGTTGACAACAAATCACATACATGAGGAGTTAACAACCAATCACAAGCATGAAGACTTAACAACCAAACACAAGCATGAAGAGTTAACAATAAATCACTAACATGAAAGAATTAACAACCAATCACAAACATCAAGAGTTAACAACCAATCACTTACATGAAGAGTTAACAACAAATCACATACATGAAGAGTTAACAACAAATCATACCAATCAACCAATCGCAAACATGAAAAGTTAACAACCAATCACAAACTTAGAGTTAACAACCAATCACAAACATGAAGAGTTAACAACCAATCACAAACATGAAGAGTTGACAACAAATCACAAACATAGAGTTAACAACCAATCACATACATGAAGAGTTGACAAAAACCAATCACAAACATAAAGAGTTAACAACCAATCACAAACATGAAAAGTTGACAACAAACCAAACAACCAATCACATACATGTACATGAAGAGTTGACAAAAACCAATCACAAACATTAAGAGTTTACAACCAATCACATACATGAAGAGTTGACAAAAGCCAATCACAAACATGAAGAGTTGACAAAAGCCAATCACAAACATGAAGAGTTAACAACCAAAAACAAACATGAAGAGTTGACAAAAACCAATCTCAAACATGAAGAGTTGACAACAAACACGAATACATGTTTAACACCCACAAACCTGTTCACATATATATTAACAACAAGTCAACTTCCCTATAAACATGTATATCAAATTTAAACTAAAACCATCTTTATTATAAATCAACATGAAGTGGTCTTTTATCAGTGTCCAAGTTTTGGTAATCAGAGTCATCTTGGATTCCGTAATCATGTCATATGTTGATGACAGCTGTCATACTCAAAATATATTCCAGATGATCACAAGATCTACCTTCACAGTAAACTTGACACAACTTAGTTGAGAATTTTAGGGTGTACAAGTAACTGATCCCAACCCAACACTTTAAAGCCATAGTACTTTAGCTAAATATGCTTGTATTCACCTTAAAATAATTTTTGATATCAGCAGCACCTCCGTTCTCTTCATCAGAGGCTTGATTTTTACGCTTCCGACCACGTTTGGATGATGTTGATTTTGTTGAATCTATAAAATACAAAGATGTTTCTTACATGCATATTACACAAAAATGCTCAAGAGATTCTATAAAATCACCTGGCCTGGAAAATAAGAGATCTACAAATTTTTTTTTTTTTTTTTTTTTTTGCACATTCTGATAAATATATGAAAGAAATGATAAATCAGAAAATTTAAGAAAATATATTTGTGCTAAATGTAATTATGTATACTTCCTTTTTTACTAAATTAGTCAAAATCTGGACTATGTATAGAAATGACAATCATTTGATTTTAAATGACAGATCAAATTGGTTCTAACAAACTTTGATCTATTCTACTTGGAAACTACCTTAATTAAATTTTCCTTCCCAATACTTCTAGACAAAAAAATTTCAAAGGAATAAATCTGTTAGCTATTCACTTACTCAATTTTTTAATCTCAAAATTCCCCAGCCCTGCCTACAAGTTACCAGCCTCAGTATGCAAGTTGCTTTTTATTTACGAATCTCTTTCCATTCACTCGTTTGGTGGTTTAGTTTAACTTACCTTGACTAGACTGAGAATCTTGAGAATCATTGCTGTTTTTAACAGATTTTCTTCCCCTTGTTACTCTCAATGGTATCTTATCTTCAGCCAATGGAATTACAGACACATCAGCTTTTTCCTTCACTAAATATAAAATGTGCGACAAATATTTTTATCTTAAAACTTAGTAAGGACATTCTCTTGAGCTACATGAAAAATACCTGCCCATTTCAATTTCAACTTGTGACCTTGACCTTTGACCTACACATTTACACGTACATAAAATGTACATGTATAACATATTACATAATAATGGTTTATATTCATGATTTTAATTTTCATTAGATGTTCGAGCTATGAAGAGAGACTGGATTTTACAGACAAGATGACTTCTATATACTCCCTATAATTATGTAGTGTACAGTTATTTCATTTTACTTCCTGTCACACATTAATATCCAGCAAAGCTAAGATTTATTAGAAGACTATTACGAGACTCCCTACAGGAATATTACAGCTGGCATTGTCTGTCCTATTTAACATGTATTCAAATCTAAAATCCTTCATATTGTAAACCTAACACTTACCTTCTGGAGTTGTTGATGCTGTCCCTGATGTGGCTTCAGCTCCTGTCTCTTCCTACAATGTATAAGATTTTCATATAAACTTATGTTGCTTAGCAAGTCACTCGTTTTTTTTGTCTAACAGGCAATATTTTAAAATGAACAATATGTGACCAAATTAACAACTGTAATGCACATTAATAAAAATTTCTCTTGCTTGGTCATATTCAGGTCTTTTTATTATTATTACAATTTAATATTTTAGCATTTTAAAATTCATGTATTGAGGGGCCAGGTGGTCAAACATGTGGGATTACAGATCACACAGGCATGTTCAAATTTGAGAAAGTAAATCTTACACTATAAGTATACCAAAGGTTTGTGGTGTTTTTAGGTACTCTTGTATCAACAACTATCTCAAGGCAGCCCCGGAACACATGTAAGGGAAAGAATCTTGATAAAAGTGTCAAACATCTTACTCCACTCAAATTATTTAAATATTACATAGCAACGCAACAAAATTTCAAAAAGTTTTCTAACAAGAGTTTCAATTTAATCTAATGTACAATGATCAGTGTTATTCATAACAGGTATTCCAAAACTTAGGTTGTAATGATTTTGTTTTTAATTTTCATTTTATTAGTATACCAGACTTATCACAATACCAGACTTGTCACATTAGTATACCAGACTTATCACATTAGTATACCAGACTTATCACATTAGTATACCACTTATCACATTAGTATACCAGACTTGTCACAATACCAGACTTATCACATTAGTATACCAGACTTATCACATTAGTATACCAGACTTATCACAATACCAGACTTATCACATTACTATACCAGACTTATCACATGAGTATACCAGACTTATTACATTAGTATACCAGACTTATCACATTAGTATACCAGACTTATCACATTAGTATACCACTTATCACATTAGTATACCAGACTTATCACAATACCAGACTTATCACATAAGTATACCAGACTTATCACATGAGTATACCAGACTTATCACAATACCAGACTTATTACATTAGTATAGCAGACTTATCACATTAGTATACCCGACTTATTACATTAGTATACCAGACTTATCACATTAGTATACCAGACTTATCACATTAGTATACCAGACTTATCACATTAGTATACCCGACTTATCACATTAGTATACCAGACTTATCACATTAGTATACCAGACTTATCACAATACCAGACTTATCACATTAGTATACCAGACCTATAACAATACCAGACTTATCACATTAGTATACCAGACTTATCACATTAGTATACCTGACTTATCACAATACCAGACTTATCACATTTGTATACCAGACTTATCACATTAGTATACCAGACTTATCACAATACCAGACTTATCACATTAGTATACCAGACTTATCACAATACCAAACTTATCACATTAGTATACCAGACTTATCACATTAGTATACCAGACTTATCACAATACCAGACTTATCACATTTGTATACCAGACTTATCACATTAGTATACCTGACTTATCACAATACCAGACTTATCACATTAGTATACCAGACTTATCACATTTGTATACCAGACTTATCACATTAGTATACCTGACTTATCACATTAGTATACCTGACTTATCACATTAATATACCAGACTTATCACATTAGTATACCTGACTTATCACATTAGTATACCTGACTTATCACATTAGTATACCAGACTTATCACATAAGTATACCAGACTAATCACATTAGTATACCTGACTTATCACATTAGTATACCAGACTTATCACATTAGTATACCAGACTTATCACATTAGTATACCTGACTTATCACTTTGTATACCAGACTTATCACATTAGTATACCCGACTTATTACATTAGTATACCCGACTTATCACATTAGTATACCAGACTTATCACATTAGTATACCCGACTTATAACATTAGTATACCTGACTTATCACATTAGTATACCAGACTTATTACATTAGTATACCAGACTTATCACATTAGTATACCACTTATCACATTAGTATACCAGACTTATTACATTAGTATACCCGACTTATCACATTAGTATACCCGACTTATTACATTAGTATACCCGACTTATCACATTAGTATACCCGACTTATTACATTAGTATACCAGACTTATCACATTAGTATACCAGACTTATTACATTAGTATACCAGACTTATCACATTAGTATACCAGACTTATCACATTAGTATACCCGACTTATTACATTAGTATACCTGACTTATCACATTAGTATACCAGACTTATTACATTAGTATACCAGACTTATCACATTATTATCACATTAGTATACCCGACTTATCACATTAGTATACCCGACTTATCACATTAGTATACCAGACTTATTACATTAGTATACCAGACTTATCACATTAGTATACCAGACTTATCACATTAGTATACCAGACTTATTACATTAGTATACCAGACTAATCACATTAGTATACCTGACTTATCACATTAGTATACCAGACTTATCACATTAGTATACCAGACTTATCACATTAGTATACCAGACTTATCATATTAGTATACCAGACTTATCACATTAGTATACCTGACTTATCACAATACCAGACTTATTACATTAGTATACCAGACTTATCACATTAGTATACCAGACTTATCACATTAGTATACCTGACTTATCACATTAGTATACCAGACTTATCACATTAGTATACCTGACTTATCACATTAGTATACATCACATTAGTATACCAGACTTAACACAAACTAACCTCTTTTAACTTCTCTTCAGCTTTAAGCTTTTCTTTCTGTTTACGTTTAGCCTGACGTTCTCGTTTTTTCTGGTCATCTTCCTGTTGTTTGGACATTCTATTTAGAAGGTATTGTGTATACAAGTTGCTTTTACTCAACAGAAACTGTAAACGTTTATATCTCTGTTCACGATCTTCCTCATCCAAATGTTGCCATATCTACAAGACAATAAAGTATTAAAAAATAACGTACTAATGAACCATCAATAATTTACAAGTTTTCATTTGAAAAACTTACATGATTCAGTTTGAGTACATTAAAGCCAAATCAATGTTTCTATTGTTTCACAAAATTTCTGACAATATCAGTGTATGAAATTAACTAGAAAGACATGATGGTCAACAGGGCCCTTAACTTTTGAAAGTTGGTAGCGCAAATGAAAAGTTGATGGATTTGGAAGTTTGCATGTCTCTTTAATTTTGACAATTATACCTGATATTAACTGTACTGTATGTATTATTGTGTCTTTGCTATATAGTCTGTCTGTTGTACTAGTGTAAAGTATTGTTCATTAATGTAGATTTCTTATTAAACTGAACCAAACTACCAAGAAATTAGGCGTATTAAGGAAACAATTGCAATCGCTTACTGTAGGAGAACCGCTGGGGAAACAAAAGAGCCAACTGGACTTAGAACTCTATGAAGTTGTTGACCCGAGCAAAAAGTTAATAGCCTCGGGCCATCGGGCCCGCAGTAATTTCGCACACTGGACAATATTTGCAGTTTCTAGTCCATTCTTAGTTACTGTTCAAGTATTTATTTTGGCTGTGTATTAATATTGGCGCTTTTGGCATTAAATTAATTCCTGTTAATATTAATACAGTTCAACATTTATTTTAGCTCACCTGTCAACGGGGGAAACAATGACAGTGCCAATATCAATACAAGCTAAATGTTTGAAACCCTCTGGAGTGCCAAATTTAATACATGCTAATATAAATACTCACATAGTATACAATACCAATGTTTTATTAATTCATGGATAATTTTTTCTTACACTATTTTGTAATACTAAGGTAATGTAATAATTGGTTCTAATGTCAAATTGCTCTCAATTTGTGTTTTATGATTAAGGAGAGCACCAAAATATATTCTTTACAAAATCCTCTTTTTCAAATGGCAAAATTGAATAGACTTCTTTAAAAAAATTATTACTATCTGACAAATCAATTTTTCTTTCCAAATATCATCAAAAATAAATCTAAGCAAAGTTCTAAAATATTTAAATTTTGTGTTTAACCCTCCTTCCTTACCTTGTCTTGTTCATCTTTTATTTTCTTTTCTTCTTTCTCCGATTGTTTATGTAAATTATTCTCTTCTTCAATCATTTCTTTAGTTATAACACCATCTGGTTTTAAACTGACGTCTCCATCTACCTCCTATAAATAAATAACAACAAAATAAGCAAAGTGGGGTATGGGGAACAATGTTTTAATTTCATGTCAAGAATTTTCACTACGGTAAAAATTATCTTGGATGCTTAGGGGAAACCAGATTGCCAAGAGAACAAGAGGCCCATGGGCCTTAACGCTCACCTGAGGACATGGCCAACCTGAGGATATATCCAAAATCATTTGCAAAAATACATAAAATATTCTAATATACATTCCTACAAAAAAGTTAATAGTTTTCAAGATAATTAACAATTTGAGTCTTTTTATGCATCTATGACCTTGACCTTTAAACGTAAGACCTTGAATCTTATATCAAAATAATCACCATATCAATTCCTACAATATTCTAATACACATGCCATACAAAAAGTTAATAGTTTCCAAGATAATAAACAATTTCAGTCTTTTTATGCACCTATGACCTTGACCTTTGAATGTATGACCTTGAGCCACATATCAAAATGATTGTCATATCAATACCTACAAAATTCTAGTATATATACCTTTGCAAAAAGTTAATAGTTTTCAAGATAATTAACAATTTGGGTCTTTTTATGCATCTATGACCTTGACATTCAAATGTAAAACCTTGAATCTTATATCAGAATGATCACCATATCAATTCCTACAATAATCTAATATACATGCCAATACAAAAAGTTAATAGTTTCCAAGATAATTAACAATTTCAGTCTTTTTATGCACCTATGACCTTGACCTTTGAATGTATGACCTTGAGCCATATATCAAAATGTTTGTCATGTCAATACCTACAATATTTTATAATACATGCCTATACAAAAAGTTTATAGTTTTCAAGCTAATGCACAATTTTAGTCTTTTTTAGCAAAAAAATAACATTTCAGGGCAACAACTCCTACATGCATTATCATACAGTTACGAAACTTTGTACCTTTTTACATTTTGTCCTGCTAAACATTTTAACAATGTTTTAATATTATATATCTCTTATAATTTGGAAGAAAAAAGCCTAAAACTGCACAAATTACAAACTAGGTCATGACCTTGAACTTTGACCTTGACCCCATTGTGAAGGTTATTTCAAGAAAAAGTCAAAACTGAAAACCCCATGTCAATATCTATTCATATATTCAAGTTATAATAATTTGAAGCCATTTTACGAAATTTTCAAAATTAAACGCAAAAACGCGTAACCTAATTTTTTACCAAATTTCACGAAATGAACAATTTATAAGCTTAAGACCCTAGAGAAGCCAAATATCACATCAGATTTTTTCTCCCATCATCGCTTTCGGAGAAGAAGATTTTTTAAGTTTTTTGGAACCATGGGTCACCTTGACCTAGTTTTGGGAGCCATGACAACGTCACGAACAAATCTGAATTGCACTGGCCCATATATGCATCTGACCAAGTTTCAATGAAATCTACCTCATAGTTTTAGAAAAGAAGTTGAAAATGTAAAAGTTTACGCCGCGGACGACGACGACGCCGACGACGACGACGACAACGCCGACGACGACGACGACGACAGACAAATTTTGATCAGAATAGCTCACTTGAGCCTTCGGCTCAGGTGAGCTAAAAACACTGACCTTCAGCAAGTGAACTGATGAAACTTTCTTGCACTATAATCTGCGTATACAGGATTTTAACGTTTGCTTTAAACTATTTAACCAATGAGATCCATACGTGTTAACAAAAAAATTCATGTTCATGGCTACCGATATTGAAAACCTGTTATCACAGCTCTCCTACATTTAAAGCAGGAAACTATGGTTTCACATACAAATTGTTTCTAATAATCTGTTTAAAAAATATATTGAAAAGAAGTCAAAACAAAATCTGTGCATTATTTATTTCAGTGAGTAAACAAAATATAGATTTTCCACCTTTTACATCCAAACACGAGTTTCAGCGATAAAATACTTACATCAATGCAGGCAGAGTTTTCTTGGATATCTACAACAAATATAAGAATAAAATACTCTGAACATTTTTTTTTCTATATACAATGTATATACATTTATCATAAGCCTACATCTAACTATAAACCAAATGATTGTCACCTATGGTGTTTGCAAGAACAGATGAATAAAATGGAACACATTTTAGATTACACTTTAATGTTTTAAGTTGGAATTACGAGAGAAAAAAAGAACCAATTACCCCAAAATATGACTTTTGGAACCTCCGATGATCTTTAACTTATCAAATCAATACAGAAAAAAAAAACAAATACTGATACAAGTAATTGACACTGCCACACAAATCTGAAAATATTATCTTAAATTAATCCAATCAAATCAGCTTTTTTCAACTATTATCATAAGAAGTTAAATTAAGTTTTAATATTATCAATTTTATCCAGCTTTGCATAGGGAGGCAAGTCATTAATGCTATGTATATTTAATTATAAGATAATAAGATTACCCATCAGTAGACTCGATTAGAAGTGTGTAAGTGCGTGACTACACTCCTCTTGTTTCACATACATTAACATAGAAAATTTTATGTAGTTTATGATATTCCAACAACATAATGCTGTGGTATAGGATTCAGCTAATTTACATAAACTCTAATATTAGACAACACAACCCCAAGTGTAAAAAAATATACATTTGTGATGTCATACAAGTCACATTGCCCTTCCCTGGAAATAGAACTGATTACTATGTTTACTGCCACTATCCTTTCAATTTTTTTTTTATTTCTAATTTATCTTACTATTTACCATTTTCTCCTATATCCCCTTGTTCTTCTTTAAGATCAGTTTCTGCTGTATCCATATCTTGATGGGCATTTTCTGTGGGTACCATAGCCTCATCTTTGGGTTTAATAGGGGAGTTACCCTGGGTTCCTGCCAATGCTATCTCAGATGATGAAGCCCTGCAATATAAGTTTCAAACATGCATACACTACATTCATGTTATAGCTCAGACATGCAACTTTAAAAACTATCCTTTATTGTCTCGCAAATAATCAAAATGTACATGTTGTAAATTATGTATATGTTGTTTTAATTAAATATCTTTTTATTGCACTAAATAAATATTAAAATTTCATTTTCTCTTCAAGTAAATTAAAGTTTCTCACTTGTTTAACATGTTCCATATTTCTTTAATTTTCAAGACAAATATTACTATCTGCCAACCATTCACTTACAACTTGTTTAAATCAACACAATAAAGTTTTGATATATTTTCCTAATTACGATGCAGTGCTCCAAGTCGCCTTGTAAACAATCACCATTTTTATCAAAAGACTACAAATTGTTGCAGCATATAAATAAATTTTGATGGACAAATGAAAGTCTAAATTTCAACTGTCATAAACTTTCACCATTTTTGGAAGTTCAAACATTGAAATCTTTCCAGATATAAAACTGTGACAGGTTATATCTAGAGGCTATATGATCCTACATAGTGCAGAGAAGGTTCACATGGAGACTTTTAAGTCTGCTTAATCTGATAATTTCATAACTTAGGAAGTGAAATGCCTCTTCTCTTAAAAGCCAAGTTGTAGTTAAAGAATGGTATATCAGTACGTCTTCTTACGGCAACCTATGAAAACATGTTGCAATTTGTAGAAAGTCGAACGCACATTCACCCGTTGACAGTGCTGTTGATAATCGCCGCAACGCAATGAACTAGTAGCGCTAGAATAGAATCTACGAAATATTTAGGTATCAGATGACAGCCTCATAAATTTGGAACCATATATTTAGAAAATTTTGTACAAATTTGCTATAAATAAATTTCTTCTGAAGTCATCATCTGCAACGATGATGTTGATGCTGGTCTGCGATATGTACAAAGCGACTGATTTAGCGATTACTTACATCTTTCACTGTAATCAAAATCAGGTTCTATTTCCACCCTTCTGAAATGTAAACTGACGCGTTAGATCAAATCAAATAGTTTCTTCCACTGACATCTGACCATCTTTGACTTCAAACAATACTGTCTTTCGTTGTCTGCACAACATGCAAATCCCACATTTATGTAAGGATGAGATTTCCCGCCACTACAGATGGCGTTGTCATAAATAGACCGGAAATACAAATGACCTACAGCGCTTTTCATTGACCCGCTACCTAATTTATCAATCCCTCTAGGCTTTTCTCACTGATTGATCTTTTTAATATAGTCACGTAATCCTTAAATTTCAATAATCCGAGACACCATCAATTAATTTATCACCTATACGCGAAGAGGTTAAACAAGAAATCACCCCAAAAGTGTCCCTAATATTTAAACACGTTTTTCTAGTTTTTCTTCTTTTTTAAATTTACGTTATAAAAGTTATTTATTATTTTACAAGTTTCAATCAGGGAATTTGAGATTTAACCATATTATGTGTTCATCTTCTGGACGAGGAATTTTGGTTATTATACCGAATTTTTTTTTTAACTGAAAGCCTTGATGTTCATCTAGGATACTCATCAAGTAATTAATCTGGTTGTCATGACAACAATGTTATACAGATGCAGTAATATTGATGATAAATGGGATAGAGATAATGAAATTTTGTGACGAAGGCAAGAGTTTTTACACTAATGTCAAAAAGTGATGGGAGAAACAAGATACCCGGAAAAACGGCCGACTTTTCGCTAGCAAGCCCGACACACTTTCTCGCAACAAATTGTGAAATTGGTAGTGTGAAGTGACATGTGAAATAGTCTAGGCACCTGAAATACCGTGATCCATGTGCATGCGAAAAAGTCGCGAAAATTTTAACACAAATTTCTAGTTGTAGGTTATTGAATGTTTTAAATCTATTGAAAATCTAAATAAACGAATTTGAAAATTAATCAGAAATAATAACGGAGGATCAGACTTTAGAAGGGAAATTACTCTTCGTGTAATAGATTAAAAATTTGGACGGTGTAGTCTCCCTTGTCTTGTCGATACGCCTATGGTGTCTGAAAACAGAAAAAAATTAAATAAATAAATAAATAATAAAAAGAAAGAAAAGTGTGAACATACAGATGATCATTATATCTTCCAAAAATAGCGGACCCTTGATATGGTTACATGTCTCTGATTTTGTTATAGCACCTGTGATAATCTTATTTTAACAACCGGATTTTAGTAACCAAAAACATTATAAATTTTATGAAGTCTAGAATCAGAATAGGATTCACGCATGTGCTTTACTTCGTATACTCTGAGTACGGTTTTTTAGTTCCGAGAACTAATGCTATATTAGATAATTATTTGAATGCATATATGTTATAAGCTAATAGCCCAAATGCTAATAGCACTATTCCATTGACCATCACCCACTTGATGTCAACTTGATTGCACTACTCTGTTAACCATCACCTGTGCCGCAATAGAATAACTCCATTGACTATATAACGCGATGCAAATGCACCATTTCATTGACGATCATCTGATTGCACTACTGTAGCAGGAGGTCGTGGGTTCGTACTATGGCTGGGTCACACATAAGATACTGCTTCCTCGCCTGTCGCCCGGCATTAAGAGGACAGAGTATCGACTGGTTCACCTGGTGCCAGGTTAATATGAGTGGGGCATTGGTATGCTTGTCGCCAACACACTGACTCGGTGGGCTATCACCTTAACAAAAAACGCCCTTAGTGCGCGCTATTACAGTGTAAACCGTAATACACAATTGCACATCACATGCATACACGAAATTAGTCTCAGACGAATCTTTAAAGATTAATAAACTTCTCTCATCGCGAATGGCTGGAAAATTGCTGATGCAAGGTAAAACAACTTTCAACCAACCAAATGCACTACTCTATATATGTCCACGATGTCAATTACACAACTCATTATGTAACATCACTTTTATTATCAAATGCACTATTCCGTTAAATCGCCCAATTACTCTATGTAAACAGTGACCCATTATCTTAATTTTAATGCTCCTTTCACCATCCCTCATTATATCCATCGGGGCCTTGGTTGCCAAGTAGTCTTAAGCGCCCGCTTACTGATCACAGTGCCTCTTGCGTTCGAATCCCATTCGGGACAGATGCTAGTGTGAAAAAGCTTGTCGGTTCGCTTGCCGAAGGTCGGTGGTTTTCTCCATGCACTTCAGTTTCGTCCACCATCCCAGAACCGACGCCTCGATTTAAGTAAGAAATTCTTGACTTTGGAGTAAAACCATTACTCAACTTAGCTCATTATATTCATCGCTTCTCTGTGTTTTTTCAATTGCAATACTCGCCTTTAAAAACTATCGAACTTCACTTAAAGTCAATCTAATATCTAGCACATGTTTAGAACCACTTCATTTACACCAATTATAATATTCAATGCACTATCACCCTATGTTTTCATTGCACTACTCCACTGGCTCTCATTTTCCGCATTTAGTGCACTACTCAATGAGCTATTTCCCGTGGTATACAAAGCACTACTTCATTATCATCACCCTTGATACCCATAAGTAAACTCCATAAGCCACCATTCTTGGTTTCTGTAGAGTGACCACGTAAGCCACTGGAACCTATAGCACTACTCCTTCAACCACTAACCCTGGTACCGATCGCAATGTTCTTTTTAACATCAGCCCTGCTGTTCATTGCAATAATGCATTAACCATTACCCTTGGTTTCTATTCTCGACCACGTTGGCCATCAATCCTGGTACCCATACCACTAAATCATCAACGATCAACCCTGGTACCCATAGCACTAAATCATCATCCATCAACCCTGGTACCCATAGCACTATTCATCAACCATCAACCCTGGTACCCATAGCACTAAATCATCAGCTATCAACCCTGGTACCCATAGCACTATTCATCAACCATCAACCCTGGTATCCATACCACTCAATCATCAACCATCAACCCTGGTACCGATACCGCTAAATCATCAACCATTAACCCTGGTACTCATAGCACTAAAACATCAACCCTGGTACCCATAGCACTAAATCATCAACCATCAACCCTGGTACCCATAGCACTAAATCATCATCCTTCAACCCTGGTACCCATAGCACTAAACCATCAACCATCAACCCTGGTACCCATACCACTAAATCATCAACCATCAACCCTGGTACCAATAACACTAAAACATCAACCCTGGTACCCATAGCACTAAATCATCAACCATCAGCCCTGGTACCCATAGCACTAAATCAACAATCATCATTGGTACCCATAGCACTAAATCATCAGCTATCAACCCTGGTACCCATACCACTAAATCATCAACCATCAACCCTGGTACCCATACCACTAAATCATCAACCCTGGTACCGATAGCACTAAATCATCAATCACCTACCCTGGTACCGATAGCACTAAATCATCAACCCTGGTACCCATAGCACTAAATCATCATCCATCAACCCTGGTACCAATAGCACTTAATCAACCATCAACCCTGGTACCCATAGCACTAAATCATCAACTATCAACCCTGGTACCCATAACACCATTCATTAACCATCACTACTGGTATCCATACCACTCAATCATCAACCATCAACCCTGGTACCCATACCACTAAATCATCAACCATCAACCCTGGTACCCATACCACTAAATCATCAACCCTTGTACCCATACCATTAAATCATCAACCCTGGTACCCATAACACTAAATCATCAGCTATCAACCCTGTTACCCATAGCACAAAATCGTCAACTATTAACCCTGGTACCCATAGCACTAAACCATCAGCCATCAACCCTGGTACCCATACCACTAAATCATCAACCATCAACCCCGGCACCCATAGCACTTAATCATCAACCATCAGCCATGGTACCCATACCACTAAATCATCAACCATCAACCCTGGTACCCATAGCACTAAATCATCAACCATGAACCCTGGTACCCAACGCACTAAATCATCAACAACCTGGTACCCATAGCACTAAATCATCAACCATCAACCCTGGTACCCATAACACTAGAACATCAACCCTGGTACCCATAACACTAAAACATCAACCCTGGTACCCATAGCACTAAATCATCAACCATCAACCGTGGTACTCATAGCACTAAATCATCAACCATCCAACCTGGTACCCATAGCACTAAATCATCAACCATCAACCCTGGTACCCATACCACTAAATCATCAACCATCAACCATGGTACTCATAGCACTAAATCATCAACCATCAACCCTGATACCAATAGCACTAAAACATAAACCCTGGTACCCATACCACTAAATCATCAACCCTGGTACCGATAGCAATAAATCATCAACCATCAACCCTGGTACCCATAGTACTAAATCATCAACCACCTACCATGGTATAAACCATCACGTCTGCTATTTATTGCACTACAATACCAGGTATCTGGTATCTATTTCTTTTGCACTTCTATACTACATCTTCTATTGTTATCCATAGCACTACTGGTTTAACCATCACTACTTGTATCTGGTATGTATTGCACTTCTCAATAAGCAGTAAATATCGGTAATCCTTGCACTTCCCCATTATCCATCACCCTTGGCATCCGTTGCGCTATCCCATTATCCATTACACTTGGTATCCGTTGCACTGTTACATTAGACATCATCATTGGTATCCATTGCACTACCCTGTTATCCATCATCATTGGTATCCATTGCGCTACCCTGTTATCCATCACCCTTGGTATCCATTGCAGTACACTATTATCCATCACCCTTTGTATCTGTTGCATTGTTCCATTATCCATTACACTTGGTATCCGTTGCACTGTTCCATTAGACATCACCATTGGTATCCATTGCACTACTCCAGTATCCATCGCCTTTGGTATCCGTTGCGCTTTCCCATTATCCCCTACACTTGGTATCTGTTGCACTGTTCCATTAGACATCATCATTGGTATCCATTGCACTACTCCAGTATCCATCACCTTTGGTATCCGTTGTGCTTTCCCATTATCCCCTACACTTGGTATCTGTTGCACTGTTCCATTAGACATCATCATTGGTATCCATTGCACTACTCCAGTATCCATCGCCTTTGGTATCCGTTGTGCTTTCCAATTATCCCCTACACTTGGTATCTGTTGCACTGTTCCATTAGACATCATCATTGGTATCCATTGCACTACTCCAGTATCCATCACCTTTGGTATCCGTTGTGCTTTCCCATTATCCCCTACACTTGGTATCTGTTGCACTGTTCCATTAGACATCATCATTGGTATCCATTGCACTACTCCAGTATCCATCGCCTTTGGTATCCGTTGTGCTTTCCAATTATCCCCTACACTTGGTATCTGTTGCACTGTTCCATTAGACATCATCATTGGTATCCATTGCACTACTCCAGTATCCATCGCCTTTGGTATCCTTTGCGCTTCCCATTATCCATCATCCTTGGTATACATTGCACTACTCCATTATCCATCACCCTTGTTATCCATTGGTATCCTTTACACTGTTCTATTAGCCATCATCATTGTTATCCATTGCACTACTCAAGTATCTATCACCCTTGTTATCCATTGCACTACCCTGTTATCCATCGCCTTTGGTATCCGTTGCGCTATCCTATTATCCATTACACTTGGTATACACTGCACTACTCCACTTGGTATCCGTTGTGCTATCCTATTATCCATCACCCTTGGAATCCATTGCGCTATCCCATTATCCATCACCCCTGGTATTCGTTGCACTGTTCCATTAGCCATCATCATTGGTATCTATGGCACTCCTGCGGTACCCATCACCCTTGGTATCCATAGCTTTAAACCAATGCTTATTACATCAGTGCACTGAGTATTAAAGTTACAAAGGTGGTTAACTTGTCGTTCAGGCATTTTTGGTTGGCTCGGTACAAGTGAAATGGTGTTTTTTCGCGATATTGCTGGCGAGTGTACTCTGAAAGTTGTCATAAATGTAAAATTTATATCGAAAAACTAACACACTTTACGAACTTTTGTTAAGGTAAATAATAATATCTGAAAAAATGCTGATTTGACGTTAAGCTTCCATTTAACATTAGCTGTAACATTTATTACAATGTATTGTAATATCTTTAACAATGACTGTTATATCTATTACAACAGCCTGTAATATCATTTACAGTAGACTGTAATATTCATTACAAATGGCCATTACATTGGAGTAGAACATCACTTTCAATAGAATGTAAACCTTATTACAAATGACCATTACAATGGACTAGAATATCACTTTCAATAGACTGTAATATTTATTACAATGACCATTACAATGGACTAGAATAGCACTTCAGGGACTGTATATTTATTACAAATGACCATACAATGGACTAGAATATCACTTTCAATAGAATGTAAACCTTAGTTACAAATGACCATTTACAATGG
>CM056609.1:5190126-5217799 GCA_029721355.1 Tegillarca granosa
CTTCCAGGATATACTGTGGAATCATTATTTCATGGTGTCCAAATATTCGTTATTTTAGTGAAATCCTGACTAATGAATTTATGTTAACCAAATATTATACATGTGTTGTGGCTTTACAATCTGATAGAATGGTATTATTTCATAGAACCATGAAAATAATACCGCACAAATACAACTGTACTGTAAACATACTTATTTGCAGCGTAATAATTTTAACAATTTTCACGCTAGGACAGTAGCACTAATATAAATAACGGATGACCTACATACCTGAATCAAGACCTACAACTGTACACAGAAAAACCAAAAACCATAACAACGAACACCAATGTACCCTAATCAATCCCTTACGGAACTTTAAAAATATGCGAATGATATAATGTACCTGACTATATAGTATATGGATGATCAAAGTATAAAAAAGTTTAAATGGTACCTAATTGTAACTGAATACCTTGCTGCTCCATTTTTCTCATTAGTTTCTGCTCCATCATCTGTTTGGCTAATTGTATTTGTTTATCCTGTTTTTCTTTACGTCTCTGTCCTCGTTGTTGTTTAATACGTAACATTTTTTGTCGCTTACTTTCAACAAGCGCCATTCGTTCAGCTACTTCCTGTTCTGTTAACTTTGTGACTCCCTAAAAAACGTAAATTGCATAAAAATAAGTAATGTATCCAATAATCACAGGTGGACAGGTTCTAATGATTCTTAATATCTGTGCATAGTTTCAGAAAAATTATATCAAACATATCTAATATACCTCTGGACAAATTGTATGTACGGCCAAATCGTGTGAAAAATTCTTGGTCTAGAAATGGCAATATATCCACAAAATTCATCCAATCAAACTATTGCAGGTGCCAAATTCTTATGATGCCAAACATTTGTGCATAGTTTCTGAAAAACTGGATCATACATCACTGAATTAAACTCTGGACAAATTGTGTCTATGGACAGATAGACAGACAGATTACATTATACCCCTCCTAACTTTGTTGTGGGGGATATTACTATATCTAGACCTGTAAATTAATCATATACCGGGTAACCTCAATCAAGGAACACTTGACTAACAGGTGGTCTTTGTATCCAGATAGTCATAGGTTAGTTTGACAATGTCTGAATTTAAAATATGTTTAAAGTATATCTTTCTCTCCTCACAATAATTATTGAGTTCATTGATTGATTGATTGAATGGGGTTTTACGTCTAAATCACAAATATTTCACTTATGTCAAAATCACCAGATATAGGTAAAATTACCTTTGCAGTGTGCTTAGGACAATGTGCAAGGAAGTTTTTAACACACCATGCCTGTCATGACACAAGCATCAGTTTTTAAGGTCTCCTCTGAAGGACCCCAAGACTTTCATTTCTAAATGCTGAGTGCTTGGCAAAAGAAAAGTCACTACCAACTTTCAAGTCTTTGTCAGACCCGGCCGGTGTTCAAACCACGATTTTCCACATACAAAGCAAGAACTAATTATTGAGTACAGCTAAAATAACAATTAAGCAAATATTTTTAATATTTTATTGTAAAACTACTTACATTTTGTTCATTCGTTGCCTCATAAAACTCCCCAATGTTAACTTTGGTGTTAAAAGAAAAATGATCTCTATTTAAATCTGTTGTATTGTGTTTTTCCAAGTACTAAAAAATACAAAATAAAAAAAAATGTATGAGATATCAACATTTATTATATTTTATCAATATTGTACATACATGTAGTTGCTATGCAAAAATCAAGAAATATCACATTTTGGGTACCTGTTACCATTATACTCTACTCTCATTACTGGTAAGTTGGTTCAGAATGTTCACAAGCTAAACTTCTTTTTTTACTAATAAATTTTAGTAACATTTTTAAAGTTATATTCATGCAATTGTATAAAGATGTACAATTTTAAGCTTGATAAGATTTACATTGTCTCCAACAGATCAAATAATTCAGAGAACAAAAACTGTGCAAGTTGAACTGTTTTCAAATGATTATTGAAAAAAAAACACCCAAACTTCAATAACTAGAAAAATGGGAATTTTTCTCATTCATTTTATTTTTATTTCCATGTAAATTTGCTAGAAACAAAAAAAAAAAAAAAAAAAAAAAAAAACCAACTGAACAAAAAAGAATAATTATTTTTGATATATTTCAACTGCATTAGCACTATCATCTGATGACGAGAGAAACAGAACAATCATGTATCTTGAAATGATTATACTTGCAAATATAAAATGAGGTAAAAATTTCGCTATTTACAGTAATTTAAGATACATAGGTATATTACATTTTCAAAAACAGCATTAACATATTTCCATTCACAAAACAAAAGCAATCACTATCCTTTTCATTATACAATTATATAATTATATACCCTTGTTACATCAGGAATTGTTTTCAATTTCTTTCCACATGGAGCAAAATACAGAACGTCTCCAATAAATCCACGTTTTCCGATAGCCAATATGGTGGTCTGTCTCTGCCATCCTTGCTCTAACGGAACTCGTAAAACTTGTTCATCTAGCTGCATGCGTGGGCGTTTTGTTGGCGTGCCACCTCCTACAATATACCAAGTTATGGGTTTTAAATGAGTTTTATATACACAGCAGCAAGAAATAATTGCAGATTATTGATATTACAAGTATTTAAAAAATAATGTATAAGGTATATTAAGAACCTGGAAAACTTAATATGAACTTCTGTAACAGAAAGGAGGAAAAACCTGAAGAAAAACCTCTTCCTCATGAATGCCCCTGCTGAGGGTCATACCCAGCCCTTCCAGGTGATAGGCAGGTGCTCTACCACAAGGCTAAAAATCTGGACCAGAAAGTCTGACAGTTATTTATATCAATTTTATACAATATCACACTATAAATAGCTCAGCCCTGCTACACTTCCATTTCTATATCATACCAAACCATAATAAAAAGGACAATCAAAATTAGAAGTTTTGTTAATCCTTTATAGACTGGTATTCAGAATTGAAAGCCAAAAAAGGCAAAAAAAAACAAAAAATGGTGTTTTCCTACAAAGACCATTGTGTTAACACTGTCATGTTGTATGTGGATCATTGTGATGGTACTGAAATGATGTATGTAGACCTGTATGCTGGTACCAACATGTGTATATGGACCAGTGTGCTTGTACTATTACATGATGTATAATACCATCATGCTTGTATTGTCATATTGTAAAATTATGAGGACCAGTGTGTTAATTCTCTAACAAACGGTATGCGACTGACATGATGTTTGTGGACTGTACGCTGGTCTTGACATGTGGTATATGGACCTTAGTGCTGTCACCCTGACAAAGCATTTATGGACCTGTGTGCTGGGAACTTTAAACTTGTATAATGGTATGATGGTCACAAATATTAAGAAACAGTATAATATTCAGATATTAAGTACTGGTAATCTCTATAATAGTTTTAAAAAATCATATAAAAAATAAATGTGTAAAAATAAACTCACTTTCTGAGAGTTCGTCTGCACTACGTTTAGACACCACACTGCCAGTCTCACTACTCCTGGCTTTCAATTCATTTTCAGAATCCGAGTCATCACTATCAGATTCACCATCACTGTCACTATCGCTGTTGTCACTATCAGAGTTATCGGAATCTTCCTCGGGATTGTCAGAGCTCGTTTCTGACAAAGTTTTAAACTTTGCAACCAGAGAATTTCCAGAACCTTCTCTCGATATCGACATCTTAAGGTCGGGAACCTTAAGTGGAGAACCCTAAAATGAAAAGAGAAATTTTAGTGTCAGAGAAAAGTCTAAAAAGTGGCAAAGAATTTTTTTTTGCCTGAAATTCTGAGTTTTAAATACTACCAGTAAGTTAAAATCAATACATGATTTAGCAAATCTAAAATACTGTAAAAAGGCTAATGTTCATGGATTTAAAGGGGATTGAATTTCACTTTTTTCATGGGTTAGTAAAAACCACAATATTTTATGTCAAAAAAATTTTTAACTTCCAAGGGCCGAAATGAGATTTCTTTTTGCAAAACTGAATTCCACAAAATTTTCTTCCAACAAAAGTTTTTTTAATTTCAAAATCATGCAAAACTTTCACCCAGCAGATAATAATGATTCTACAGTAATCCAAGTCAAATCAATACATATGAGATTACAGAAAAAGTTCAAAGATCTGCCATTATTTTGTTATGTCAAATTTAAAATTTTCTAAGGGTTGAAAAACATGAAATGTATTTTTAAAATTCAAAATACAGTGGTGAAATACCAAATAACAAACTTATCAAGGGACAAAAAACCAGGTTTTATTGTACGGAATACACATGTACTAAGCTCAACTTCAGTCATCATGTCTAAAAATAGCACGAAAATATATATATCTAAAAAATCATTGTTTGAAAATTTCTCTGATGAAATTTAAGGTATGCTTACAGATCGGTTATAGAAAATGTTATTTAATGCTATTGAATTAGATGGAGTAATGGAGTTTTATTCTCTAGTCAAAACTACTTGACTAATATCAAGACAGTCTGGCTATGGTGGAGGAAACCAAAGTACCTTTGGCAAGCAAACTGACAAACGTTCTTACACTGGATCTGCCAGAGCAGGATCTAAACCTAGGTGGGGAGAGGTACTGTAATCAGTAAGCTTGTGCTTCAGACCACTTGGCCAGTAAAGTCCCCTACTGGTACAAGAGTGAGTGAGTGAGTAATGGTGTTTAACGTCCCAGTCAAGAATATTTCACTTATATTGAGACGTCGCCACTATAGGAGAAAATGCAGAAATTCTGCCTGTGTGTTGTGCTGATGGCATTATACAGCAATGTTCTTTACAGTGCCATGCCTGCCATGACACGGGACCTCATTTATTTTAAGTTCCCATCTGAAAGAACTGTGACTTTCATTTTGTAATGCCCAGTGCTTGGCGAAAAAACAGTCACTACCCACTTTCAAGTCTTGGGTCAGACCTGGCCAGGGTTCAAACCCATGACCTTCCACTTACGGAGCAAGCACTCTACCAGCTGTGCTTCCGCAGTGGCCTTACTGGTACAAGAAGGGACGTGGATAAATTAGATATATACCTGGCTATGTTTAGTAGAACTGTGCTTTTCTTTGTTCTCACTCAAGAGTAAAGCCTTCTGAAAATCAGGCTTTAATACATCTTTACTGGGATTAAACAATAAAGATTTGTGGTGGTCAGATTTTAATTTATCCTTGTTTCCATGAATCTCTTTTTGCTGATCTGTAGAGTTAATTTTTGATTGGTCAGAATTGGAACCATGTGACCCATGTTGTTTTTGTGCTTTCAACATGTCTTCTTTTTCTTTCTCTGCTTGTATTTTTCTAAGCATTTTAAGTTGTATCTGTTGTTGCTTGAGGTTGGCTTCAAGTGTATGCTTTAATTCTTCCTGATTCTTTGGATGATCCTGAAAGAAAAGAGAAAATTAAAACTAAATATGTTTACCATTACATCAAATGTTTTGCTGAGTTTGTTTCAAGTGTTTGGGAATTCATGATTTTTTGTATTTAATACCAGATTGTTTTTCATTCAATGTGTTAAAGAAATTCAAAGAAATGTTAGGAGTAATTAACTATTAAATGGTGTCTATGAGGCTGCATGGTCTTATGTTGAGTCAAATGCTACTGTACTGTTGTTAGCTATAAAATACTGACTTATACGGGACAGGGATTGGGTTGGTTTTGATTGAATGGTGTTTAACGTGCCAGTCAAGAATATTTCACTTATATCGAGACATCACCAGCTATAGGTGAAGTGGCAGAAATTTTGACCTTTGCAGTGCACTCAGGGCAATGTGCAGGGAGGGTTCTTTAGTGTGCTATGCCTGCCATGACATGGGGCATCAGTTTTGAAGGTCTCATTCAAAAAACCCACAGGACAGAGAAGCTTAACTTCTATTTCATTAAATCCTTAAACTATGGTGTAACTTACTAGGCAACCACCTTTATATAAAACTACCTGTCAATTAACGTCAGTTTAAGCTTCCTTTGCTTCTGATTTTAACACAGAAAAATTTACCGAGACCTTTCCAGGGCTTCCATTATTCACTCGTCCACTCGTCCTGACGAGTGAAATGTGTACTTGGACGAGTGATGCTGTTACTGCCACTCGTCACGGTGCTGAGTTAAATTTATCAGATATATACTTCAGGTAAATCATGTATAAGGAAGTCAATTGTAACAAGTCCCTTTCTAATCATCATGCCGTTTTGTTACAAGCGTGAATCAACAAAATCATTTAAACGTTTGCATCATATGCGCAAACATATTATTTCGCATTCAAATTCACTTAGCATAACGTAAAATCCAACCAATGTTCCGAGTGTTTAAATACTTGTCAGTCCGGTAAAGCATGTAAAAGAAAAGTAAACAAACCGTTTTGTTTGACTTTGTAAATTAAAAAAAAATGAAGCACCTGGTAAAAAAGTTTTCGAAGACACTGACTGATCAGACTACCGCTGATTCTGATGACAAACTAGTTTCAGGTGAAAGCATTTCTAAATCTGCCATTTCAATACGAAAGTTACCGGTTACTTAAAGCAGAAAATCCAATGTTTGTGAAAAGCCCAAGAAGAAAGTCGGAAAACAATATTTATTGGTACAGGCTTTGGCGTACTTTAAGAAAAGAAAGTCTCGTTTTTCTGTGGTGACTGTGCCGAGTTAAATTTCCAAGTGCTGAGTGGTTTTCTTCTTCAACTAGACACTTGGCCGAGTGGCATTAACAATTCTAACTAAGGCCTGCTTTCGTCAATAAAATCTCTATTTATTGGGTCTCACCAGTTGTCCTTGAATATAGGTTATATTCTGTACATTTATAAATCATTTCAATCTATTTACAAATACATTTTTGTGATTAATTTAATTTGAACACATTTTGTCAGGTGGCTTTAAAAGATTTGGTTTTATTATTTTTACTATTTTATACCAGCATGTGTTCAGGTGAGCTAGAATCGCCTTTAGGTGGCCTTCCACGTCCACGTTTGATTGGCTGCATGATAGATGTTTTTGTAGATACGATTGGTTTATTTTGAACTCGCTGTCGTATTTGATCTGCGATCAACTTTTTCTTCATTCCATCAATGTGTATAGACTTTGAAGGACTATCTGGTAATCCATCAAAATGGTTCGTATTGCTCTGAAAAAAAAAAAAATGTTAAAATAAAATGTTTTTTCTAAAAGTTATAAGTAGAATACAAGAATATTCCCTGACTTGTTCTGGTGAATTGTGTATCATTTTAAGTTTAAATTTGTGACTATTTTTTGTAAAAAGGGCACATATGATTTTAATATTAAATGACTGATGATGTCAATATGTTCTATGAAAGTATAAAAGTTAGTTCCTAAAATTGTTCTATATTTACAGTCCAAATAGGTGTCAAAATGTCTAAAATGATATAAACTATGAGTCAGTCAAATTCATCTTCTTTACTGCACAGTGAGATATACAACAGAATTTATTGTATTATACATTCTTTAAAGAAAGATAATGATGTATATCTTTATTAATAATTCAATATATCCCTAAACCCTTTATTTTAGGAGGTCAAACGGGGCCCTTATCACTTATGAGATAACTTGTGTTTTTAACAAGTTTACCAAGTCATAACTTGAAAAACATTCCATAAGGCACATAGTAATGTCAATGCCACATGTCAATACCAGTTGCAAACTGAGCCACAAGCCAATGCCACATATTAATATCAGTGGCAAACTAAGCAACGTATTATATCCAGTGGCAAACTGATTCACAGGTCAATATCATATGTCAATACTAGTGGCAAACTGAGCCACATGTCAATGTTACATTTCAATACCAGCGGCAAACTGAGCCACATGTTAATGTTACATTTCAATACCAGTGGCAAACTGAGCCACATGTCAATGCCACTATTTTACCTGATCATCAAATGCTTTAGATAAACTTGCAGCTGAGTTGCTAAGACTAGAGATCTCTGAACTGTTGTCTGATTGGCTATCACTGTCTGATAAATTGGCACCATTTTCATATTGCTGAAAATAAAAATATAAAGGTATTATTCTTTTGGCTGTTTGGCTTATGTTTTTTATCTATCAAACTTTTCGGCCCCTAGTGTCATGATAAGGAATGATCTTCCGAAATGTGCACATATGGCACATCAAAATTTAGCACGTATTTGTTATATATTTACATTTAAATTTTTTTTTAAAAATTTACACATGGATAATTTGGCAATAAATTGATAAAGTCTGGTTGGTGTTCATTTCAGTTGCAAATTGATTACTACACAAAATCTCTCAAAAAATGTACATACAGTATTATATTTGATGAATAAGTGACTATCGATAAAAAAGCAATTTTTTTTCTTAAAATATTACTGCACATGTAATTTTTTTGACAAGTTGATTAATAAAGAATCTACAGCATGACAAAATACATGTAGATTAGGTCATTGCCAACTAAACATATTCTACTAAATTTTATGGTTAAATTTAAAGTACTGTAAAATCACAAAAATTCGTGGGGGATTTAAATTTCGTTATTTTCATGGGTTACTGAAAAACCATCAAATTAAATGTCATCAAAAACTTTTGATTACCATTGCCCTCAATATAATTAATTTTTACAAAACTCAATTCCACAAAAATTTCTACCAACAGAATTTTTTAAAAGGGCAAAACCACGAAATTTCAACCCAACAAATATTATTGATTCTACAGCAGTTTGAAAGTTACATGCATGTAAGGTTTTCATAATAGAAGTTTAACTTCCAGTTTTGTTTAAATAATCTCTGAGATGACTTACTTCTCTGATACTGTTATTAATGACGTCTGATAAAGACTTGGATGATGACGTAGATGATTTATTTTGTGATGATGATGGCAGTGTTCCATTGGTACCCGCTTTCCGGTGATGTGAGGAACCCGTTGAGGTAGATGAAGATACTGAACTACTTTTAGATGAATGTCGATATTTCCCTGATAGAAGACTTATCCCAGAAGTCCCCGATACTAAATGTGTGGGCGATGGTGATGACAATTTCTGACTGTTACTATTGCTGAGAGTTGTGGTACTTGTGGTTGCTATGGTAGTTGTTGCCTTGGTAACTGTTACCTTTGATGATGACGATGATGATGAAGAATGTTGTGATTTATGCGATATTTTGCTTGATGATTTTGATGTTGACAAAAGAGACTTAGATTTTCCGGGACTGTTGTTAATTAAACCTGAAATTTAAAAAAAAAATGTAAAAATTACCTATGATAAAAATTTTTGCATCTATATCAGTATGTATTGCCAAATATTTACATTCTTATAAACGATGAAATAATTTATATTTATATGATAACCTAAAACATCAATAGGATTTAAAGCTTTAAAAATGGTTGATATTTGCATAAACATGTACAAAAACAGGAATGTTGGTTTTAAATTTTTTCAATCATTGACTAGGATTGAATATACCCGTCAACAACTGATACCAACACACCTTTTATCACGTTGACCTTTAAGATATGACCTTAATTTAATTTTATGAAACATGGACTATAAAGAACATTTGATCAAGTTTTGTAAAAGACCTACATTTCAACAAAAAATTATAGTCCAGTTATTAATTTACAGACGGACAGACAGATAGACAGACAGACTGACATACAAGTCGTATATATCTTCTTTCAAAATAAAATGACTTAAAAACAGACAAGGTGTATTAGCCATAGACTCTCTTAAAATCTGTTTGGAAGTAGGTTCATGTATAGTTAAAATATACAATTAATTTATAGTAATCGAGGATCACAGATTTTTAACATATACATGTACAACACCAACACCTATATGTGGTAGTTCATTTTCTTGTTCAATATATAACATTCTATTTAGCACACTCAACATGATATATATTCAATATCTATGTAATAACTCAGACAAAGTTCCTTCACAGATTTATAGCACCAAACATGCAAATCAATATTTTAACTATATAACCACACTAAGGATATATGTATATCATAACAAGGAAATAAAACAACAAAGTTAGGAAGAATATTTATCTTACTGTAACCAACAATAATAATATCACATGATCAATGTTCTAAATATAGTATGATAAGGATTACATGATCAAGGTTCTAAATGAAATATGAAAAGGATCACATGATCAATATCTGAATGTAACTTGGAAAGATCACATGATCAATGTTCTAAATGTAATATGTAAAGATCACATGATAAATATTCTAAATGTAATTTTAAATAGGTCACATGATCAATATTCTAAATGTAACTTGGAAAGATCACATGATCAATGTTCTAAATGTAATATGTAAAGATCACATGATAAATATTCTAAATGTAATTTTAAATAGGTCACATGATCAATATTCTAAATGCAATTTGAAAACATCACATGATCAATGTTCTAAATGTTATTTGAAAAGATCACATGATCACTGTTCTAAATGTTATTTGAAAAGATCACATGATCAATGTTTTCAATGTAATTTGAAAATATCACATGATCAATATCCCAATATAATTTTGAAGGTATTACATATTCAAAAGAAAATGCTTAAAAAATAAACACTTGTAGCAAATAATACATTTCTAATATTTTTCAAGTTTTAAATTTTAATTTTTTAAATTTCAATATGTATAGTATTTTCTTTTTTCATTTACGCCTCATGTGACACCTCATTAAATTTCTTCTTAAATTTTAAAAGTCTTCTGGTTATAAAAAAAATTTTGTTTTTTAAATATCCAGAATAAATTCAATTTTAACAAGAAACTGTCTGGGGATAGGGTGTGGGGGGTGTTAGGTATGACACAAACTTATCTGTACTATGTTACAGAGATGAGATAAAAAAAATTTTCATGCAACATTTAACATCAATTCTTTAATTCTAATAAAGAACAAATGTTTAAATTAAAAATAAATCAAAACAAAGCGTCATAAAATAGAACTCCATTATCTTTTTAACTTAACACATGTATCAAAACTCTAACATCGATACCTTGGGATGCAAAGCAAGAAATTTCTAAACAGTAACTAAGAATGATAAACTTAAAATAAAAACTAAAAAAATTTCAAACAATATTGAAAATCAACTCTGTATCCTTACTGCTTTCATTGTCAATGGAGCCATCTTTATTTGAAGCTGGTTTATCAGATGTTACACCGTTAAGTGTTTGTGCTAGTTCAAGATTTAAATGTGGACTTGTTAAAGAATTATCAAAACTCCCTGCAAGAAACAAATCCAAGCCAATACCATCGGTAGTTTGTGTATAACTCAAAGGTTGTGAGGTTGGGGCACCTGGCCACCAACTGCCAAAACCTAAAGTGTAAAAGAATTGTCAGGTTTAGGGGAAATCTCAAAATTACATATAGGTTTAAATCTTATCATTTTTCTTGACCCTTTTCAGTATCTCCATCCATTTGTGGAGTACCATAATGTTTTATACTCTAAAATCATCTTGATTTCTTAGATTATTTCCTATAGTTTTAACATAAATTCAACTATCTACATTAGACTTCAGCTGTTTTATCATCAGACAATCAAAATGTGTTTTTATACAGTTTAATTTCATGTCCTCATATTTTAATTTTTTTAGGAAACATTTTAGTTTACCGGTTTCCTTTAAAAGTAAGATTTTTTCCCCTCAAGAATGTTAATAATTTTCTAAATTTCACCAGAGATCAAATTTTTATGAAAGGAGGAAATAAACCATCATTTTTCTGTGAATTTTGCCACAGTTTTACATATGAAGTTTCAGCCCTTACTTGTTGCAGCAAGAGAACTCGGAAGATGTCCTAATGCTCCTTCTCCTAATCCACCAAACAGTGTTGACACTGGAAATGCCGGATGGTGTCCGAGCAATGAGAAAGCACTGGGTATGTGTGCCAGGTGAGCTGTATATGGCAGACCAAATGGGGATATGCCTGAAATATAAAGGCGTAATTTGTGTAAACTTATACACATACATCAGATACATGTATATTTCCCAGCTAGTATTGATTAGATATATCATACTGGTAGTTGTTTTTTGTCAGTGTCAGTAGTTGTGTTACTAATAACAATCTTCTGAATTACTGATCTGATTGAAAAATACATGTACAACTGTATTATAAAATATATACATGTATTTTTACAAGCTCTCTTGGCTAAAAATGGATTATCTCCCTTAGACTGCATACTACAAGCACTTAAACCCCTTTTTATTTATTTATTTTTATCTATTTATATTATTTTATTTTATTTTTTATTTTTTGAAAAAAGATATTATCTCCCTACATCATTTATCCTATACAAAATGAGAACAAAATGAGATTATCAGATTATATCTCTTAATCTAATTGAAAATGTGATTATCTCCCTTAGTCTAAGGCTGTTATTATTTGGAAAATGAGATTATCTTCCCCAAGTATTTTTCACAAAGAAAAATGCTTTTAGCCATTCAATCCAGAAAGACAACAATAAAAGATCAAAAGTAAATCTAAGTAAATCTAACACAAATGATGATTTTGTAGACTTTATAGGCTGGGAGCTTCGGCAACTAAGTGGATACTCTTATGGATCATTGTACCTGTTCAGATTTGGACCCTGCTTGGGAGTTTCTACATAATGGTCAGATTTCATTAAGGGTTAGTGGTTTTCTCAAGACACTCTAGTTCCCTCCACCATCCTAGAACTGACTACCTTACTATAAGTAAAAGAATCTTGACTGGGATATAAAATACTGTTACACCACCTCACTCTTTTTATAGATACTGTCCAGTTTGACAGCTGCTTTTGAACTAAGCTGTATAAATAAAGTACGGTACTCACCCAAAAGACCTGCTGCTGCATTTTCAAATATATTTTTATTTACTGGACTTGGAGAATTCTTCTCACCTTTATCCATGTTTGACTGTCAAGAGCTGGAAAAAAAAAGAATTCAAATTGTTTTTTAGTAAAACTTACACAATGATTGACTATCTTTGATAAACAAGATTGAATGTCACATAGTATGATGTTGTTGTGATTTTGTTTAAATATGCATCAATTTTTCAGTTTTTTTTTTTTTTTTTTTTTTGTTTTTTTGTTTTTTTTTTTTTTTGACAAGAGGGAGGCTATTAATCTTCAAGGACTAATCCAAAAACAAGATGTGCATGTGTGTATTGTAGTCTGCCGGGCATTTACAGTGACTTTTTGGTAAAGTGCTAGGTTACTGAATCAGTATGCCACAGACAAACATATTACTTCCCCAGTCCATTGTCCCAGATTAGGGTGAACCAGGCAAAACCTTGTCCTTCTTTATGGCATGTGCCAGACGAGGAAGCAGCATCTTAAATTTTAAATTCGTATGTATTACCCAGCAGGTGCTTGAACCCATGACCTCTCCTACTCAAGGTGGGGGCTCTACCACTGAGCCACAATCAAACTGGTACTATACTATTTCAAAGATCACCTGCGCATTGGCAGGCAATAACATGTGCCAATAAGTAAATAATAGAATAAAAAAGTGCCGCAGCATTCCCGAATCACAATGAGAGTATCATGTTGATAAGTCATCATCTACATTTTCACAATGAATCTGCAACAATAAAATGTAATTTCAAAAGCCAGGAAATCATTGATTGATTTTAAGGGAGTATTTGTGGATATGACAATATACATGTATATAAAATTACATCACACAACATTTTCTTTTGTTGTAAAAATTATAACCTTTACTAAAAGAAAAAATAAATAAAAATAAAAATAAACAAATAGGAAATTATTTGTTAAGAATCTCATTAATTGTCAGTATATAATAAGAAATTTTTTAGCAATTTGAATTTTACACACCAAGTACAGACCTTTAAAAGTGGTCTCTATTGGGTGGTTTTTATATATCATTATCAGCACAGAGGCTTTGTGTGAGGATTTTTATATTTTTGTTTTAAAGATGATTTATTTGTGTTTTTATTACATGCAAGGTTGATACAAGTTCAAACATATCGATAACTTTGCATGAAATCCATTTTTAACAAACTTGAAAAAATTCCGAAAAATAAGGTTTGTTAAAAATGGATTTCATGCAAAGTTATTGATATGTATGAACTTGTATCAACCTTGCATGTAATAAAAACACAAATAAATCATCTTTAAAACAAAAATACAAAAATCCTGACACCAAGCCTCTGAGATTATCAGTGACCCATGGGCGATTCACATCGATTCTGAGGGAAGCTTGCAGACTCATAACCATGGTTTGTGGCAATGTTATATGTACAGAAGAGCCAAACTTAACTGGCTTTTTACAAAAATATCTAAGGCTGTTTCAACTGATTTTGTATTTTTCTGTGTATTTTTTTTCTTTCTTAAATCACAAAATCAATCACACACAATTAAATTTTAAAACAATCTTGTCCAAAATTTATTGTTAAGTCATATATATCAATGCCTATTTATAAATGCAGATGAGAGACTTCATTAAGTGACAGCATAAAATAGTGACAAAAATTAAATACAAATAAAACCAAATAAGTATTCAGATATATACACATACACATACATACATATATACATATACATATACACATACACATACATATACATATACACATACACATACATATACATATACACTAATACATACATATACACATACATATACATATACATATACACATACACCTACATATACATATACACATACACATACATATACATATACACATACACATACATACATATACACATACACATACACATACATACATATACACATACACATACATATACATATACACATACACATACATATACATATACACATACACATACATATACATATACACATACACATACATATACATATACACATACACATACATATACATATAGACATACACATACATATACATATACACACATACACATACATATACACATACACATACATACATATACATACACATACATATACATATACACATACACATACATATACATATACACATACACATACATATACATATACACATACACATACATATACATATACACATACACATACATATACATATACACATACACATACACATACATATACACATACATATACACATTCACATTCATATACATATATACATTTATACATATACACATACACATACATATACACATACATATACACATTCACATTCATATACACATACATACTTCAATGCACAAATGATGCTTTAATATGTTTTATTTAAATTAATTATACACATGTACATGGATTGCCTCGTATTGCCGGTATATGTTTAATCTTACTGCTGTAATATACAGTAATAGAATCCGATCATTAATAAGAACCCTAACCATCACTACAGTTGGCAACAAAGTTAAAGACCAACTCATCTATCTCTTCATAATTTCTGTTACTAACGCCATCATGGCTACAACTAACAGTTACATATAATATTCACTAAAGTATAAATTGATCGGTATTTCTACCAGTATAACATTCCTAGCCTGATACATTTCTATATTTATAAATTGTATAATCATTTTAGCTGATGCATCCTCTTGCCTCGGAAAGCGGAGATGATTTTCTTTTTTATCAATAAAAAGGCCAATTTCTTTATTTAATTCATCAATGTGAACAGTTTTCGACTAGCATAGGATCGTAGAATTAAATATATTTTTGAACAAGGAGTTAAAACCATACATGTGGCTTTAATTCTACTTTTTACGAGATTTATTACATCAACTCCTTGTGTCAAACGGAAAACATTAATTATATCAGTATTACGATTCATTATAATTAAATTATTGCAAAGCATTAAAAAATATATTACAATAAAGGTTCATTTTTGCCATGTAAAATATTATTTTATTTTTATATAGTATGAAAAAACAAAAGGGCCTGTAATGCTCACCTGGCTAAAAGGTGGTCTATATACCAAGTACTCACACATTAAGCTAATTAAAAACCACTAAAAAGTTCTAAAGCAAACTCCATTTAATATGCTAAATGACCATAAATGTACTTTCTACATGACAAACTTTAACTTAATCAATTTAATTGATAATTCTATATCAGGCAATTTTAAGTTTCCAATTTTTATTAGAGGTATAACTACTTGGGTGCTGGATTAGGCTGATATGACAAAATTCGATCACCTTCAACTAGGGACCTTCCACACAAGCTGCCTTGTGCTTTTAAAGAATTTTTTCAAAGAATCTACTGAATTTTTTTTATCTTATTCGAAAGTCTCTTAATAAACATACAAATGAAAAATATTTGGAAATCTTTGATCCTATCCACCCAGATATAATCTATACCAAATTTGGTTCCAACTAACCAATTACTGTCAGAGAAAGAGATTAAGGTTTAAAGTCACATAGATGGATGGATGCACAAACACCTTGACATTAGCTCACATGACAATCAGCCAGGTAAATTTATAAAAAAAACATGTAAGATTTAGAAGACACTTGCTAGGAAAAATAATTACTTCTACAGACTGATATGGAAGACATCGGTCAGAGAAAGATGGACACAGTGACAGAGTGGTCTAAACCATGCTTACAGTTCACAGTGCCTCATACTGCCTAGGTTCAAATCCCACTCAGATACTATTGCAAGAAAGTTTGTTGGTTTGCTTGCCAAAGTTTAGTGATTTTTCTTCAGGCAGTTCATGTTTTTTTTTTCTTCCATTTCATAAATGACCGCCTGGATATAAGTAAAAGAATTTTGACTGGGCGTAAAAACCATTAATCACTTCAAACTCTGAGAACCAGTTACCTGTAGTCAGGTGTTATTTATTTATGGATGGCTATATGTAAGTCCTGAGTTGACAATAATCAGACTGCTTCACTAAGTATTCTATATGCAAGGAGACATCAACATGGGGAAAAACCCTTTTTCATGTATTCAAATCACAGAGCTGTCAACCATATTTAATGTAACTGTGGGTCACACGTGAACAAACCAAAGGTGTATCTGTCTTGGGGGGGGGGGGTGTCTGGGACCATCCCCTCCCCCGAAAAATTTTGAAATTTCTGGTGCAATTTTACAGAAGAATACATACAAATGTCAAAACAAAAAACCACAACTGGATATGAAATACGCAAATTTTTTGCATTGTTTTAACGCATTAGACATACAAGATAATGATATTCAAACTGACTACGTTTTAAAGACAACCACAGCGTGGAGTTTTTGTTTGTTTCAAAAGAAACTCCAGACATTGTCATTTGCAGGTCTACTTCCCTCTTAGCAGGTTTGCGGGAATTTGGACCTAAATGCAGATCAGACCCACAGGTTGCGGGTCAGTTGGCAACTCTGAAATCGTCATTACTAACTCTACCCCAAACAGACAGGGTACCTCATGTTTCTGTTGTGGTCACCACTCTTAAACAAAAAATACCTGTAAATGTTTAAAATTCCTATTTACTATTATAACTCCATTAAAGACAAATAACTGATAATTTTTTTATTTTTTTTTTTGTTGTACAGAACTTCTCTAAGGTGTTCCCTCAGAACAATGTTATTTAAATACCAAGATTAGCACTAAAATAAATTACTGGTATTTTTAAGATTTAAAAAAAACTCAATCTTTTTCCTGCTGCACTTTAAATCATAAGTATTCTTACAAATACTGACAGGTTCTTTTCAATTTTAATTCAATATTTCAAATCACAATATCTCTTTAAATAGTTCAGTGTTTATTTTAAAACAAGACCGCCATGGCGACCTAAGATGAAATCAAATCAAGCCATAATGAAACAAAACTTGATGGTTGGTAAAAACATATCTGCAACAAGCATATAAATATAAAAATGTGAAAAATTCAATATTGTAGCTTTATTTAATGTATGGATATAAGCAGACGATAAAAAAATAAAGATGGCTGCCAATACTAATGTTATTAATGTAACAGAGAAACACTTATTGATTTGTTAGCTATCACCTATCTTCTTCCTTTTTGTCTTCGTTATCAAGGCTTAAATACATGACTCGCTATCACTTAAAAAAATTCCTATGGTAAAAAAAAATCTTAGCAGAAGGAAATATCTCAGTGATCCCTGGATAAATTAACTCATGCCTGATTGTGGCCAAATTATTTTCTTTAACTGCACTAATATCTTTATTATATTCCTTCATGAGATGAATCACTGCTAATATGTCACTGATGATTTTTAACCAAGGATTTTTAACTAAGCCATCAAGGACCAGAACATGGCTTTTTTTATTTTAGATTAACTTCAATGAAGCCAGACTGTTTATGGTCAAACTAGGATCTAAATGATTTAATTAAAAAAGAGAGATTTTTTTTTTTAAAGTTTGGGTTCACTTAATGGCGAAATATCATTTCACGTCACATCGGCAATATTTTTTTTTAATTTTGGGTTCACTGAATGGCGAAATATCATTTCACGTCACTATGGCAATATTTTTTTTTTAAGTTTGGGTTCATGAATGGCTAAATATCGTTTCATGTCACTACGGCAAATGTTTTTTTTTAAGTTTGGGTTCACTAAATGGCAAAATATCATTTCACGTCACTAAGGCAATTTTTTTTTTAAGTTTGGGTTCACTGAATGGCTAAATATCGTTTAACATCACTATGGCAATATTTTTTTTAAGTTTGGGTTCACTGAATGGCTAAATATCGTTTAACGTCACTAAGGCAATTTTTTTTTTAAGTTTGGGTTCACTGAATGGCAAAATATCATTTCACGTCACTAAGGCAATTTTTTTTTTAAGTTTGGGTTCACTGAATGGCTAAATATCGTTTAACGTCACTACAGCAATTTTTTTTAGCTATTTGTGATGAGACAATTCTATTTACCTCATGGATTAATCTTAACAAAAGTTCATGTGGTGCATAAAAACCTGTCTAAACTGACCCCTCAGTACGCTGAAAAATATGTCTAAAATTAACCCTGAGTAAATTAAAAACCTGTCTGAACCGAACTCTTAATGATCGAAAAATCTGTTTAAACTGACCCATCAGTACGCTGAAAAATATGTCTAAAATTAACCCTGAGTAAATTAAAAACCTGTCTGAACCGAACTCTTAATGATAAAAAAATCTGTCTAAACTGACCCCTCAGTACGCTGAAAAATATGTCTAAAATTAACCCTGAGTAAATTGAAAACTTGTCTGAACCGATAAATACTGGTACCCATACACGTACAAATCACTGGTACCTTATACACGCACAAATCACTGGTACCCATACACATACAAATCACTGGTACCCATACACATACAAATCACTGGTACCCATACACATACAAATCACTGGTACCCATACACATACAAATCACTGGTACTTATACACCTACAAATCAATGGTACCAAGACATGTACAAATCACTGGTACCCATACACCTACAAATCACTGGTACCCATACACCTACAAATCACTGGTACCCATCAACGTACAAATCACTGGTACCCATACACATACAAATCACTGGTACCCATACACGTACAAATCACTGGTACCCATACCCGTACAAATCACTGGTACCCATACACGTACAAATCACTGGTATACTCCATGCTTATAAAGAACAGAAAATATGAGTGGAGTTAAGTGGGGTTAAGGTGTTTTACGCCCCAGTCAAGAATCTTTCATTTACCTCGTGGCAGTCAGTTCTGGGATGGTGGAGGAAACCAGAATGCCCGGAAAAAAACCACCGACCTTAGGCAAGCGAACTGACAAACTGTCTTACACTAGGATCTGTCCCGAGTGGGATTCGATCCTAGGCGGTGAGAGGCACTGTGATCCATAAGCGCGCTTTAGACCACTCGGCCACCGAGGCCCCAACAGATGATATGAAATAATATTCTTAATTCAAGAAAAACAAGTTTTACATATAAGTGGTTTTTTATGGAAATCTTCAGAATGAAGTGAAGCTGTGTTTAAGCGCGTTTATTGATTTTTATCTGTTAGGAAACTCTGCGAGATAAAAAAACGAGAAAGATAACTTACATCAAAATAGTCTATCTGATGTGTCATACACACATAAAAAACCTGACAGGATACCATACCAATCATCATAAATTAAACATTGTCAATTCCAGAAATTGAATTTTTTTGTATCTTTGGAATTATTTTAATACAGTTAAACCTTTATTATAAGCTATGTTTTATAACTTAGCCACCTCACTTATTGCCACAATATTTAGCAATCCTAAAATCTATCACTAATATGTTTTTCATTTTTCTCAATTTATTGTCAAATCCCATTATAATCCCAAATTTTAACAGTACAAATGGTGGTAATGAACAAGGAGTGGAGTGGAGTGGTGTAATGGTGTTTTACGCCCCAGTCAAGATTTTTGCACTTATTTCGAGACGGTCAGTTCTGGAATGATGGATGAAACTGGAGTACCCAGAGAAAACAACCAACCTTCGGCAAACGAACTGACAAACTTACTCACACTAGGATCTGTCCCGAGTGGGATTCGAACCCAGGCAGTGAGAGGTGCTGTTATCCGTAAGCGCGTGCTTTAGACCAGTCAGCCACAGAGGCCCTAAGGAGAATGGAATTATGATATTTTAAGCCAAAATTTTTACTTATAACAAAGTACCAGTAGTCAGTTCTGAAAGGATGAAGGAGAAGAAAACCAAGCTGACCGAAAATTTTTTCACTTTTTTCATTTGTGCTTAGGCAGTGAGAGGTGCTGTGATCATAAGTATGCACTTCAGACCACACTAGACACACCTAGAAGTTGAGTTACATAAATTTTGTTCCACAATAAAGTCCAAAATGAGTAACCGTCCTGACTAGCTCAGTCCCGCTACAGTTCTATCAGACCAGAAGGTTTGGCAGTATACAACACAACACCACGACTAGCTCAGTCCTGACTAGCTCAGTCCCGCTACAGTTCTATCAGACCAGAAGGTTTGGCAGTATACAACACAACAACACCACGACTAGCTCGGTCCCGACTAGCTCAGTCCCGCTACAGTTCTATCAAGAAATTAATTCCAATATAAACTAAATTTTACATATTACCTTGGCTCAAAATACAATACCTAAATTTTATAGATACAAAGTGACTAGGATTAAATAATGGAGGAAAATAACGTTAACATTCATACAATAAATCCTATACTAAAACTGTACATTATCTGTTTAAGACTCCTGTTACCCACTTTCACATATAATGGACTCATCCATCTAATTTTAAAGGTGCACAATAAATGACTTGTATGAACTCATTCCCTCTTCATGTTAGTGTAAGTCATGTTTATACTTAGTATTCATGTTTAAATTTTTTGTTATTTTGTGAATAAAATGTAAGTATGCAATTATTGTTATGAAAACATAATAATAATAATAATAATATAAATGTAAATACGACATTAATCTGCGAGTGATTTTTTTTCACTTTAAAATATATAAACTAAAATATTTTCTTGATTTTCACCACTGAATGCATTATTGTGCAACAAAGAAAAGTACAGGACTACACTATCTTTTGTATGCCCTACCAGGGACGTATATAGCTAGAGTGTGTTATAAGACTCTGGCCCTACCCATTAACTTCTACATAAACTTTTGAAAATTTTTCCAACAATTTCTTTTTTTTCAAATGGCTTCTTGGCAGTTTTAAGTTTTAAATAAAAATTTTAGTGAAGGGCACAAATGGAAGTGCTTCGTTCTGGAAAAAAATATTATAAGCAAAAAGTTATGGAATTTTGTTCCGAGATGAAGGCAGACATACGATATATTGATACTTTACAGACCATGATTACCTGTGATATTTTTATGGTCAGATAATAACGACTGTCCTTTACTATGTATGCATTCAAGTGATCAGTACAGCTGTTTGTGTTTGTATCAGTTGTGTGTACCTACCTATACACAGGTAGCACTGATTATCAGGTGTGATTCTTTGTGTTATAAGGTAATCAAGGTAGGATTTTTTGTATGACCATCTGTCAGTATATTATTATAAACACTGACCTAGCCTGTATTAACACTTAGTAATACAACAGTCAGTTGTATGTATAACACAATACCCATCTCATGTTACATGGACAAAGAAACAGATGATATTATCAATAAAATAAAATAAAATTTTCTTCAATTCTTAAGAAACAGGTATATATTTTCAATTTTTTTCTAGAAATGTCTGTGGAAAAACTTCCTTTTGTACCTTCAACTTAGATTTTAATTTCAACTGAAATGGCCTAAAAATGATAAAATCATGCCATTTTTAACATTGCTGTGAAAAATAAATTTTTCAAAATTTTACATAGAAAATTTAATTGGTGGGGTTGGGAGGGGGGTGTAGAAAAAGAAGTCTTAGTATGTCATTGTCTGTTTTATCACATTTACAATTAAATTTTTTATATATTTGGTCAAAAATTAACAAAATCTGGACATATTAATTTTATTAACACTTGATAAGTTGAACTTTCCCATCTTCGTGAATTTGGTCTAAGTCAATCATATATATATATATATATAGCTGTGTAACACTTCAGACACTTGAAGTAAAGGTTTTGGCTAACATCACAGACAGTTTCCTATACAAATAGTTATTTTTGATAATTACCTGGCAGCACTTCATCAATTCTTTACATATGTACATAAAATGCTAGTTATTTATGAGTGATAATATTGTTATGTGTAATAATAACACAGGTATGATTCAAATAAAAACAGAAAAGAGGGATAAAGGAGGTCCAGTCAGGTTGGATCCTAGGACTTCCTTACAGGCAGGGTCCTGTCAGGTTAGATCACATGACTTTCTTAATTAATACAGGGTCAATTAAGTTGGATCCCCAAGAATTTCTCAAATAATAAAATGTTCATTCAAATAGGATCTTTGATTTAATCAAATAAGATAAGGCAGATTAGATTGAAGGACTTCATAAAAAAGACAGGACCCAGCCGCGTTAGATCTAAGGATCTCACCAGAGATGTGTTCAAGTTACTGGTTGCTTTCCACTGCTCTCGCGAATACAATTTTTATGTCTATTGAACGGAGGCGAGTACTCGTGTTGAAAATAAGTCATCATAATCATCTAGATGTTTTAAAAATAATCTCCCTTAGATTTGGACACCGACACTTGACTGGAGAGAAAATGTCAAAATATAAATTAAATCGGACAACTGTACATAAGTTTTAACTAATCCTATCATTCAAATCCCTTCTAGGAAGAAACCATACCCTTGGATTAAAATATAAATTGAAATGCATTTTGGTTTCAGAATTTATGTAAGCCATTTCTTACAAACTTTGTCCGAGGGACGCCATCTTGAATCTAAGGCAAAAAACCTCAAAATATTGATAGCTGTTGTTCGCTTGCGCTCGGGCGAACATACATTCCTGAATGACTTGAAGTCAATGCGCAAGCGTAGATACACAATCGTGAACGGGCCTAAGATAAGATGACAGTCTTGTCATCTTTGGACTTGACCAATTTAGATATGGTACAGTCAGGTTATATACCTGAACTTCATCAAATAAGACAGGACCCAGTCATGTTAAATATTTGGACTTCCTCAATGAAAGGATTCAGTCTGTATAGACCCCTAGGGCTTCATTTCAGACATGGACCAGTCAGGTAAGATCCAATGACCTCTTCAAGTAAGGAAGGGTCCAGTCTTGTTATGATCCTTGATTCATAAGTTGAAATCTTGGACCTTGAATATTTACATGTATTTTGAATGCTTGTGTCAAAACTTAAATGCAAAGACAGCAGTAAGTCATGTGAAATATAAAAAACATTAAGAACACAGAAAACAATGATTTATCCAGCGGTACCTGTCAGCTAGTTACCTGTAATCAAAGCTGATGATGATAATGATGTCGAAGTCACATACATATATATAATTTTAATCAATACCAACAATGCTTGTATAAACAACATCTTGTATTGTTATATACGCTATCATCATATCCTTATCATTTTTATAGTTAAATCAATTCTTACTAATGCCGAGATATTTAACATATTGTTCAGGGGAGAAAGTAAATGTTATTTCTTTACAAAAAAATCGTTTTATCGCGTCGTAATGATGTTGTCTGTCGGTGACATGTATGGTACACAATCTTGTTGATCTTCAAAGAAAAATACGAACCACTAATATATGCTTATAAAAAGACAAAAATACTGGTAATAAATACATTTGTACACATACAGTATATTACCATTATTGTATTTTAATATATTACCGTTGTTTTATATACCTGAACCACCTAAATATAATACCTTATTTTACATATTTGACTAATAATGAGCCAATGGAAAATCTGTTACATTTGTTAAATGGTTATAAATCTACAGCAATATCTGCATCAGTCAATTACATTTTTTTTATTAACTGTAACCATGACAATCTTGAATTCCACAGGAAATGTATTTGTGCAAATTCTATTGTATTTAATTTCGTCATTTGACACCAAATTTGACTGAAATTGGCCAATTAATTTCTTAAGGAAAAGTAACAATTGCATATAAATGCATGCTTTCCTGTAGCAAGCTCCATAAAGGTGCTTTCATATGTGAAAGGTCGAGGGGTCGAACCTTGGCCGGGTCTGACCAAGACTTCAATTTGTAGTGACTGTTCTTTTGCCAAGCACATGGCATTTAGAAATGAAAGTTACTGGGTCCTTCGAATGAGACCTTAAAAACCGATGCCCTGTGTCACAGCAGATGTGGCATGTTAAAGAACCCTCCCTACACATTGCCCTAAGCACACTGCAATGGTAAAAATTTCTGTGAAAATTTTTTGACGGGGATGTAAAACACCATTCAATCAATCAATCAATCAATCATAAAGGTGTCTCAGTGACTGAATGGTATAAAGCACTCACTTAAGGATCACAGCTAATCTCATAACCTAGGTATGAAAATCCCACTCGGGCAAATCAAGAGAGTTTGTCAGTTTAAATGTCAAGGGTTGATGGTTTTTTCCAGGAATTCCAGTTTTCACACCATCCCAGAACTGACCAATATCTTGATGTAAGTGAAAAAAAAAATCTTGATTCAGACTTAAACAACCAGAACAAAACTAGCTGCTCTATAACGTTAAGACTTAGCATTTATCTGTGTGTACACCAATGGCATTGTTGTCACTTAACAAAACTCTGACTGAATTTTCAATTATTTGTTTTATAGGCTAAAATTGACAAATTTCCTTAAAACATGCTGCAAACACGTCTTACCCATTTAACCCTCCAAACAGCCTGATTTATTTTTAAAGTCTATTAAACACAACATGTATCACACATGATCTCTCTTATTTCGGAAGAATTGGATCTCAAGAAGCATAGCATCATATCAAATTTAATGTCTGTTTTATCAAAACAAGAATTCCATGGATTGAAATGTCTTGCCTGGTTAGTTTTTGATTGAGTAGAAAAAACATTACTTTAACATAAACTTCCACATTTTGACATGTCGCCGTCGCTGCAGCCACCACCTATGACGACAACATAAAAGTCCCACCTAAGGTTTGCCTTATGGCAAGGCCAGGCTCAACAAAAACTATTTTAAAATAAGTAACTTACTCTAGTATTCGTTTTCTGTTTCACACTCACAGCACCATATGGAAGGACGTCAATTGATGACGACCAATGATGGGAGTCTTGTCTTCCATTAATTATCTCCCTTGTCTACATTGTACAACTTGTCGGAATCTAAAACAAAAAAATAAACAATGTACATTTTAAGTGTGAATTGTTAATTTAAATAAATTAAATAAGGATGTTTATTTAACATCAATGATACCATCTCAAGCTAGTGTTTATGGCTTTGATTTGATAACCTTTAATACTTTGTACCACTTTCTCCTTAGTACATAACCTGTGTACCACTGTGTCACCTTAGTACATGATCTGTGTACCATTGTGTCACCTTAGTACATAACCTGTGTACCACTGTGTCACCTTAGTACATGATATATGTACCACTGTGTCACCTTACTACATGATCTGTGTACCACTGTGTCACTAAGTACATGATATAGGAACCACTCTGTCACCTTAGTACATGATCTGTGTACCACTGTGTCACCTTAGTACATGATCTGTGTACCATTGTGTCACCTTAGTACATAACCTGTGTACCACTGTGTCACCTTAGTACATGATATATGTACCACTGTGTCACCTTACTACATGATCTGTGTACCACTCTGTCACCTTAGTACATGATCTGTGTACCACTGTGTCACCTTAGTACATGATCTGTGTACCACTGTGTCACTTAGTACATGATATAGGAACCACTCTGTCACCTAAGTACATGATCTGTGCACCATTGTGTCACCTTAGTATATGATCTGTGTACTACTGTGTCACCTTAGTACATGACCTGTGTACCAATGTGTCACCTTAGTAATGACCTGTGTACTACTGTGTCACCTTAGTACATGACCTGTGTACCAATGTGTCACCTTAGTACATGATCTGTGTACTACTGTGTCACCTTAGTGCATGACCCGTGTACCACTTTGTCACCTTAGTACATGACCTGTGTACCACTGTGTCAACTTTATACATAACCTGTGTACCACTGTGTCACCTTTATACATAACCTGTGTACTACTGTGTCACCTTAGTACATAACCTGTGTACCAATGTGTCACCTTAGTAAATAACCTGTGTACCTATTTATCACCTTAGTACATAACCTGTGTACCAGTGTCACCTTAGTACATGATCTGTGTACCAATGTGTCACCTTAGTACATAATCTGTGTACTACTGTGTCATCTTAGTATATGACCTGTGTACCCTGTGTCACCTTAGTACATGACCTGTGTACCCCTGTGTCACCTTAGTACATAACCTGTGTACCACTGTATCACCTTAGTATATGACCTGTGTACTACTGTGTCACCTTAATACATAACCTGTGTACCACTGTGTCACCTTAAAACATAACCTGTGTACTACTGTGTCACCTTAATACATAACCTGTGTACTACTGTGTCACCTTAATACATAACCTGTGTACCACTGAGTCACTTATTTATCTAGAACAATCTGTGTTTGGTACATTGGTCTCTTATTTATTGTTTTCCTTGCATGCATGGCTTTACTGTTAAAAGAAAGATGTCTAACAGAGGGGGACACAATTTTCACAATATGTCTAGAAATCTTTTGCAAATCAAATTTGTACTTTTATCATTCATAAAGCCTAAGGCTGTGGTGTAAATCCGGACCACGGATAGGGATTTCTTTGTCTTTACTTGACTTGAAAAGTCTCAAAATTGACTGAAGAATTTAAAAAAAGTAAAGGCCACCACACCTGTGCCCCTTACAACACAGAAGTAACAAAGTAACTTCATAAAGTGAACAAGAGGCCCATGGGCCTTAACGCTCACCTGAAGATATTGTCCAATGCAGTTTGCAAAGTGCAATAGACAATATATTAAGTACAGAAACTTTAAAAGTTTTCTCAAGTTAAGAACTCCCACAAAACTTTATCAGAAATATATCCACTCACATTTCATTATAAATAGTTTATATAATATGCATGAAGTAACTGTAGTGCAATGAATAATTTCCAAATCATAAATCAATTTCAGTATACTTGTGCAGCTATGTCCTTGACCTTTGAACATATATGACCTCAAAATATATATGATTGTCATGTCAATACCTACAATATTCTAAAATACATGCCTATACAAAAGTTAATAGTTTCAAGATATTTAGCAATTTAAGTCTTCTTTGCAGCTGACCTTGACCTTTCAACATAT
>CM056609.1:5217899-5366680 GCA_029721355.1 Tegillarca granosa
TATTTCTAACTTAAGTTATAACTACATGTATTTATATATATACCAACATTTTATCAAGGTAAAAATTTTTGTAAAATTGGAAACACAGGTAGAGATACTTAATCTTTGTTCATAATAACAAGCCCAGTTCAAATATTAAAACTATTTATGTATTACCGTGTATATATATATATTTTTTATGTTCACTTTGTATATTTATCGTTATAAAACTTGTCTGTTTATGTTCGGAAAGGTTGTTTAACAAAGAAGATCATTGTTTAATATTCTTTTTTGCTTTTAAAAATAATTTTAATATGAGAAAAACATTAACATAAAAATGCATCCACAGAAAAAAGGGCACCTGCTTATGAGGGGCACCTGCCTGTTGGTGGTTTATTGTTGTAAAGAAACTAGTACTGGTAATTGATTTACATGTAATATTGTATTCATTGTCATTGTAAATTCAGATCATATTAAGACTTTATACATAATAAAAATTTTAGGTCAGTTTTAACCAAATTTAAGATTTCATCACATAATTTACTCATAATTTACATAATTTACTTATAGAAACTGAGAGATTTAAATAGAAACTGAGAGATTAGGGAAAAAAATAACAAGAGTTCAAAATTATTTTCATGTTGTAATTCTAACATATTGAAAATGAAGATTACTTTTTACTGTTTTTTCCGTTATACTAAGATAGGATTTTTTATTTTAAAAAAATTACATTTCAGAAAAAGTTTTGTCATTGGCCAATTATGGTTAACTTTGTTGTTTTATTAACTAGTGAAAATGTAAATGTGATTACCAATTTACCAAAATATTTGTATTTTGTAAACGAGAGAAAGAGATCATGTATTCCATAGCAAGTGCAACTTTATTGTATTTTAGGCCTCGGATTTGATATAAGTTGTGGCTGCAAATGTTGTTAAAATGAATTATTTTTCTCCATCCCTTGGTTTTTTTTTTTTTTTTCATAATTTATCACAGCAAAATATAAAAACTTAAATACCTGTATTATCAGTTACGTAAAATATTAAAGATTTTTGTTGTACATATACAATGTATAATTAAAATAATTTTCTTGTGTCATTTTGTTACTGTGAACAAGTTATCACATATATTCAGATTGCAGTATTTCCATGTACTTTTTTAGAAGGTTTACAGTAAAACTTCAGTGCAGTATTTCCATGTACTTCTTTAGAAGGTTTACAGTAAAACTTCAGTTCCTTGCCACTATTTAGTCAGACAGATTTTGGCATTAAAAAAGGGAATTGACAATAAATCTATGTTGGCTTATTAAAAAAAAAAAAAAATACTTAGTATATTTTGGGGCTTCACAATATTTATGGCAGTAAGGCAGGTGATAAAGCGAAAAGAGGGACTTCATAACACATTATGAATACGGTTAATTGATTAATCTGATCTGGTATTTTAAAAAAAGGTATTTAAATTAGTAAAAAGTAAATGAAAAATATGATTAATTTTCATTTTTTATCACGAAATGCGAAATGGAATTTAAATAAAATTTGTTCATGTCATATCAATTAGATTTTAAAAAAAACATTATTACCAGTGTTTTCACTTCCTGGTAAGAGAATTGTAAATCATGCACTGCAAGACATATCAATGATTTGTTTTCAGGAATTTGAGCAGAAATTTTTTAACAACAATAATTACTTTATTGGAATGATATATATATTATATATATATATAAAATATTGTTTAAATACAATATTTTAGTAGCTTTAAATTTCTTTTCTGCTCCTGGACATTTAAAATTTATTTTACCAGTACTGGTAATTGAAATTAAAAAAATTGTTTTAAAGAAACGGAAAAAAAGTACGAAAACATCAGTTGAATTAAATTATCTAGGCTATTAAAATCGAAATTTGAGGAGTGCATTTTTTTTGTAGAACGTGGCAGGGTACAAGGATTAAGTCAGCTATGCTAATATTCTTTTACTTTAAAATCAGAGGTTAAAGGGTGAATGGTTTCTTAACTCCTACCCATGTACTTAAAAGGTTACTCTGTGTGTGTGTGTGTGTGTAAGAGTGTGAGAGAGAGAGAGTGTGTGTGTGTGTGTGAGAGAGAGAGAGAGAGAGAGGGGGAGAGAGAGAGAGAGAGAGAGAGAGAGAGAGAGAGAGAGAGAGAGAGGGAGTGAGAGAGAGAGAGAGGGAGGGAAAGAGAGAGAGAGAGAGTGTGTGTGTGTGTGTGTGTTACTCAATTAATGCACGTCTGTGATTGTGTTTGAGAGGAATCACATTTGTAGAATACAAAAATATAATATCTATAATACACATATATATTCTCCTATCTGTCTATTATATATAGATATTATTTTTTTAGATTTTAACATGTTTGTTATAGTACTAGCCAGCGAATGATGTCTTTATGCAATAATTCTAACAAAAAAAAATCAATATGCTTAAAGGAGGCAGGCAAGTGAGTGAGTGAGAAAGCAATTTTGATTAACGCTTAAATTTCACATGTTCTTAATTTACGTTGTAACATGGACATTATAATGACGACCACGAGGAGGGGGCAAGGAGAGAGTGTTTTATAAGATATATCAGAGTTGTAATATATCTATATATATTATTCACCAACATGACAGGCCTCGTTTTATTTTTAAACCCTGAGTGTTTTACCTGTTTGGTAGATTTTAAATATTTATTTCTAGACATTTAAGATATTGTTATTAAAGACTTATTTATTTATTCATGATTCATGTTTTTAGTCGGGAGATATTTTGGACAATTTAAACTGGTCTGTAAGCAGATTGATTCTAGATATAATTTTATCTCATCTGCAGTTTTATCAAGTTTTCATTTCTAAACATGCCTTATGTATGTGAAACTTATTTGTCTGTGTTTAAATTAAACAGACATATTTTTAGTGATTCTTTTGCGTCGGGAAGATGTGCACTTTTTAACACAAGATTTTACATGCATACATTTGTAATAAGATACTTAAATGAACATATGGGAATGACTCGGCCACACTCGCAAAAAAAAAAAAAAAATTAAACTGATGTGTATAACATGGTATGCCATGTATACAATGTTCTTGTAAAAAGGTTACCTGAGTTTAAATTATTTAAAACATTTCTAATATTAAAGTATGATGACTTTTAAGTGAGTGAGGTAAAATTTGAAATATATTTCATTCTTCTTTCTCTTTATTTTAAAGTTTAATATCACTGGAGTATTTATTTTAAACATTAACTTAAAACACTTTTCTCTTTGTTTCTTTCATTTATGTGATGGTCGCTGGCCCATGATATATAACTACATTCATGTTTTAAATTTTCTGATTGATTTTAATTTTTGGAGGGATGAAATATATAGAAATAATAGCTTTAAATATATTATTCACTTTATGAAGTTACTTTGTTACTTCTGTGTTGTAAGGGGCACAGGTGTGGTGGCCTTTACTTTTTTTAAATTCTTCAGTCAATTTTGAGACTTTTCAAGTCAAGTGAAGACAAAGAAATCCCTATCCGTGGTGCGGATTTACACCACAGCCTTAGGCTTTATGAATGATAAAAGTACAAATTTGATTTGCAAAAGATTTCTAGACATATTGTGAAAATTGTGTCCCCCTCTGTTAGACATCTTCTTTTAACAGTAAAGCCATGCATGCAAGGAAAACAATAAATAAGAGACCAATGTACCAAACACAGATTGTTCTAGATAAATAAGTGACTCAGTGGTACACAGGTTATGTATTAAGGTGACACAGTAGTACACAGGTTATGTATTAAGGTGACTCAGTGGTACACAGGTTATGTATTAAGGTGACACAGTAGTACACAGGTCATATACTAAGGTGATACAGTGGTACACAGGTTATGTACTAAGGTGACACAGGGGTACACAGGTCATGTACTAAGGTGACACAGGGTACACAGGTCATATAATAAGGTGAAACAGTAGTACACAGATTATGTACTAAGGTGACACATTGGTACACAGATCATGTACTAAGGTGACACTGGTACACAGGTTATGTACTAAGGTGATAAATAGGTACACAGGTTATTTACTAAGGTGACACATTGGTACACAGGTTATGTACTAAGGTGACACAATAGTACACAGGTTATGTATAAAGGTGACACAAAGGTACACAGGTTATGTATAAAGTTGACACAGTGGTACACAGGTCATGTACTAAGGTGACAAAGTGGTACACGGGTCATGCACTAAGGTGACACAGTAGTACACAGATCATGTACTAAGGTGACACATTGGTACACAGGTCATGTACTAAGGTGACACAGTAGTACACAGGTCATTACTAAGGTGACACATTGGTACACAGGTCATGTACTAAGGTGACACAGTAGTACACAGATCATATACTAAGGTGACACAATGGTGCACAGATCATGTACTTAGGTGACAGAGTGGTTCCTATATCATGTACTAAGTGACACAGTGGTACACAGATCATGTACTAAGGTGACAGAGTGGTTCCTATATCATGTACTTAGTGACACAGTGGTACACAGATCATGTAGTAAGGTGACACAGTGGTACATATATCATGTACTAAGGTGACACAGTGGTACATATATCATGTACTAAGGTGACACAGTGGTACACAGGTTATGTACTAAGGTGACACAATGGTACACAGATCATGTACTAAGGTGACACAGTGGTACATAGGTTATGTACTAAGGAGAAAGTGGTACAAAGTATTAAAGGTTATCAAATCAAAGCCATAAACACTAGCTTGAGATGGTATCATTGATGTTAAATAAACATCCTTATTTAATTTATTTAAATTAACAATTCACACTTAAAATGTACATTGTTTATTTTTTTGTTTTAGATTCCGACAAGTTGTACAATGTAGACAAGGGAGATAATTAATGGAAGACAAGACTCCCATCATTGGTCGTCATCAATTGACGTCCTTCCATATGGTGCTGTGAGTGTGAAACAGAAAACGAATACTAGAGTAAGTTATTTATTTTAAAATAGTTTTTGTTGAGCCTGGCCTTGCCATAAGGCAAACCTTAGGTGGGACTTTTATGTTGTCGTCATAGGTGGTGGCTGCAGCGACGGCGACATGTCAAAATGTGGAAGTTTATGTTAAAGTAATGTTTTTTCTACTCAATCAAAAACTAACCAGGCAAGACATTTCAATCCATGGAATTCTTGTTTTGATAAAACAGACTTTAAATTTGATATGATGCTATGCTTCTTGAGATCCGACTCTTCCGAAATAAGAGAGATCATTGTGATATTAAAAATAAATCAGGCTGTTTGGAGGGTTGAATGGGTAAGACGTGTTTGCAGCATGTTTTAAGGAAATTTGTCAATTTTAGCCTATAAAACAAATAATTGAAAATTCAGACAGAGTTTTGTTAAGTGACAACAATGCCATTGGTGTACACACAGACAAATGCTAAGTCTTAACGTTATAGAGCAGCTAGTTTTGTTCTGGTTGTTTAAGCCTGAATCAAGATTTTTTTTTTCACTTTCATCAAGATATTGGTCAGTTCTGGGATGGTGTGAAAACTGGAATTCCTGGAAAAAAACCATCAACCCTTGACATTTGAACTGACAAACTCTCTTGATTTGCCCGAGTGGGATTTTCATACCTAGGTTATGAGATTAGCTGTGGTCCTTAAGTGAGTGCTTTATACCATTCAGTCACTGAGACACCTATATGATTGATTGATTGATTGATTGATTGATTGAATGGTGTTTTACATCCCCGTCAAAAAATTTTCACAGAAATTTTTACCATTGCAGTGTGCTTAGGGCAATGCTTTAACATGCCACATCTGCTGTGACACAGGGCATCGGTTTTTTAAGGTCTCATTCGAAGGACCCAGTAACTTTCATTTCTAAATGCCATGTGCTTGGCAAAAGAACAGTCACTACAAATTGAAGTCTTGGTCAGACCCGGCCAAGGTTTGACCCCTCGATCTTTCACATATGAAAGCCCCTTTATGGAGCTTGCTAAAGGAAAGCATGCATTTATATGCAATTGTTACTTTTTCTTAAGAAATTAATTGGCCAATTTCAGTCAAATTTGGTGTCAAATGATGAAATTAAATACAATAGAGTTTGCACAAATACATTTCCTGTGGAATTCAAGATTGTCATGGTTACAGTAAATAAAAAAAATTTAATTGACTGATGCAGATATTGCTGTAGATTTATAACCATTTAACAAATGTTACAGATTTTTCCATTGGCTTGTTATTAGTCAAATATGTAAAATAAGGTATTATATTTAGGTGGTTCAGGTGGTTCAGGTATATAAAACAACGGTAATATATTAAAATACAATAATGGTAATATACTGTATGTGTACAAATGTATTTATTACCAGTATTTTTGTCATTTTATAAGCATATATTAGTGGTTCGTATTTTTCTTTGAAGATCAACAAGATTGTGTACCATACATGTCACCGACAGACAACATCATTATGACGCGATAAATGATTTTTTTGTAAAGAAATAACATTTACTTTCTCCCCTGAACAATATGTTAAATATCTCGGCATTAGTAAGAATTGATTTAACTATAAAAATGATAAGGATATGATGATAGTGTATATAACAATACAAGATGTTGTTTATACAAGCATTGTTGGTATTGATTAAAATTATATATATGTATGTGACTTCGACATCATTATCATCATCAGCTTTGATTACAGGTAACTAGCTGACAGGTACCGCTGGATAAATCATTGTTTTCTGTGTTCTTAATGTATTTTTATATTTCACATGACTTACTGTTGTCTTTGCATTTAAGTTTTGACACAAGCATTCAAAATCCATGTAAATGTTCAAGGTCCAAGATTCCAACTCATGAATCAAGGATCATAACCAGACCAGACCCTTTCTTACTTGAAGAGGTCATTGGATCTTACCTGACTGGTCCATGTCTGAAATGAAGCTTTAGGGGTCTAAACAGACTGAATCCTTTCATAAAGGAAGTCCAAAGATCTAACATGACTGGTTCATGTCTTATTTGATGAAGTTCCGGTATATAACCTGACTGTACCATATCTAAATTGGTCAAGTCCAAAGTTGACTAGACTCTTGTCTTATCTGAGGCCTGTTCATGATAGTGTATGTACGCTTGCGCATTGACTTCAAGTCGTTCAGGAATGTATGTTCGCCCGAGCGCAAGCGAACAACAGCTATCAATATTTTAAGGTTGTTCGCCTTAGATTCAAGATGGCGTCCCTTGGACAAAGTCTGTAAGAAATGGCTTACATAAATTCTGAAACCAACATGCATTTCAATTTATATTTCAATCCAAGGGTATGGTTTCTTTCTAGAAGGGATTTGAATGATTAGGATTAGTTAAAACTTATGTACAGTTGTCCGATTTAATTTGTAGTTTGACATTTTCTCTCCAGTCAAGTGTTGGTGTCCCAATCTAAGGGAGGTTATTTTTAAACATCTAGATGATTATGATGACCTATTTTCAACATGAGTACTCGCCTCCGTTCAATAGACATAAAAATTGTATTCGCAAGCGCAGTGGAAAGCAACCAGTAACTTGAACACATCTCTGGTGAGATCCTTAGATCTAACTCGGCTGGGTCCTGTCTTTTTTATGAAGTCCTTCAATCTAATCTGCCTTATCTTATTTGATGAAATCAAAGATCCTATTTGAATGAACATTTTATTATTTGAGAAATTCTTGGGGATCCAACTTAATTGACCCTGTATTAATTAAGAAAGTCATGTGATCTAACCTGACAGGACCCTGCCTGTAAGGAAGTCCTAGGATCCAACCTGACTGGACCTCCTTTATCCCTCTTTTCTGTTTTTATTTAAATCGTACCTGTGTTATTATTACACATAACAATATTATCACTCATAAATAACAAGCGTTTTATGTACATATGTAAAGAATTGATGAAGTACTGCCAGGTAATTATCAAAAATAACTATTTGTATAGGAAACTGTCTGTGATGTTAGCCAAAACCTTTACTTAAGTGTCTGAAGTGTTACACAGCTATATATATATATATATATGATTGACTTAGACCAAATTCACGAAGATGGGAAAATTCAACTTATCAAGAATAGTGTTAATAATATTAATATGTCCAGATTTTGTTAACTTTTGACCAAATATATAAAAAAATTAATTGTAAATGTGATAAAACAGACAATGACATACTAAGACTTCTTTTTCTTTACCCCCTTCCCAACCCCACCAATTAAATTCTCTATGTAAAATTTTGAAAAATTTATTTGTCACAGCAATGTTAAAAATTGCATGATTTTATCATTTTTAGGCCATTTCAGTTGAAATTAAAATTTAAGTTGAAGGTACAAAAGGAAGTTTTTCCACAGACATTTCTAGAAAAAAATTAAACATATATACCTGTGTCTTAAGAATTGAAGAAAATTTTATTTTATTTTATTGATAATATCATCTGTTTCTTTGTCCATGTAACATGAGATGGGTATTGTGTTATACATACAACTGACTGTTGTATTACTAAGTGTTAATACAGGCTAGGTCACTGTTAATAGTAATATACTGACAGATGGTCATACAAAAAATCCTACCTTGATTACCTTATAACACAAAGAATCACACCTGATAATCAGTGCTACCTGTGTACAGGTAGGTACACACAACTGATACAAACACAAACAGCTGTACTGATCACTAGAATGCATACATACATATATACTAAGTAAAGGACAGTCGTTATTATCTGACCATAAAAATATCACAGGTAATCATGGTCTATAAAGTATCAATATATTGTATGTCTGCCTTCATCTCGGAACAAAATTCCATAACTTTTTGCTTATAATATTTTTTTTCCAGAACGAAGCACTTCCATTTGTGCCCTTCACTAAAATTTTTATTTAAAACTTAAAACTGCCAAAAAGCCATTTGAAAAAAAAAGAAATTGTTGGAAAAATTTTCAAAAGTTTATGTAGAAGTTAATGGGTAGGGCCAGAGACTTATAACACAGTCTAGCTATATAAGTCCCTGGTAGGGCATACAAAAGATAGTGTAGTCCTGTACTTTTCTTTGTTGCACAATAATGCATTCAGTGGTGAAAATCAAGAAAATATTTTAGTTTATATATTTTAAAGTGAAAAAAAATCACTCGCAGATTAATGTCGTATTTACATTTATATTATTATTATTATTATTATGTTTTCATAACAATAATTGCATACTTACATTTTATTCACAAAATAACAAAAAATTTAAACATGAATACTAAGTATAAACATGACTTACACTAACATGAAGAGGGAATGAGTTCATACAAGTCATTTATTGTGCACCTTTAAAATTAGATGGATGAGTCCATTATATGTGAAAGTGGGTAACAGGAGTCTTAAACAGATAATGTACAGTTTTAGTATAGGATTTATTGTATGAATGTTAACATTATTTTCCTCCATTATTTAATCCTAGTCACTTTGTATCTATAAAATTTAGGTATTGTATTTTGAGCCAAGGTAATATGTAAAATTTAGTTTATATTGGAATTAATTTCTTGATAGAACTGTAGCGGGACTGAGCTAGTCGGGACTGAGCTAGTCGTGGTGTTGATGTGTTGTATACTGCCAAACCTTCTGGTCTGATAGGACTGTAGCGGGACTGAGCTAGTCGGGACTGAGCATGCCGTGGTGTTGTTGTGTTGTATACTGCCAAACCTTCTGGTCTGATAGAACTGTAGCGGGACTGAGCTAGTCAGGACAGTTACTCATTTTGGACTTTAGTGTGGAACAAAATTTATGTAACAACTTCTAGGTGTGTCTAGTGTGGTCAGAAGTGCATACTTATGATCACAGCACCTCTCACTGCCTAAGCACAAATGAAAAAAGTGAAAAAATTTTCGGTCAGCTTGGTTTTCTTCTCCTTCATCCTTTCAGAACTGACTACTGGTACTTTGTTATAAGTAAAAATTTTGGCTTAAAATATAATAATTCCATTCTCCTTAGGGCCTCGGTGGCTGACTGGTCTAAAGCGCGTGCTTACGGATCACAGCACCTCTCACTGCCTGGGTTCAATCCCACTCGAGACGGATCCTAGTGTGAGTAAGTTTGTCAGTTCGTTTGCCGAAGGCTGGTTGTTTTCTCCGGGTACTCCAGTTTCCTCCATCATTCCAGAACTGACCGTCTCGAAATAAGTGCAAAAATCTTGACTGGGGCGTAAAACACCATTACTCCACTCCACTCCACTCCTTGTTCATTACCACCATTTGTACTGTTAAAATTTGGGATTATAATGGGATTTGACAATAAATTGAGAAAAATGAAAAACATATTAGTGATAGATTTTAGGATTGCTAAATATTGTGGCAATAAGTGAGGTGGCTAAGTTATAAAACATAGCTTATAATAAAGGTTTTACTGTATTAAAATAAATTCCAAAGATACAAAAAAATTGAATTTCTGGAATTGACAATGTTTAATTTATGATGATTGGTATGGTATCCTGTCAGGTTTTTTATGTGTGTATGACACATCAGATAGACTATTTTGATGTAAGTTATCTTTCTCGTTTTTTTATCTCGCAGAGTTTCCTAACAGATAAAAATCAATAAACGCACTTTAACACAGCTTCACTTCATTCTGAAGATTTCCATAAAAAACCACTTATATGTAAAACTTGTTTTTCTTGAAGTAAGAATATTATTTCATATCATCTGTTGGGGCCTCGGTGGCCGAGTGGTCTAAAGCGCGCTTATGGATCACAGTGCCTCTCACCGCCTAGGATCGAATCCCACTCAGGACAGATCCTAGTAAGAGACAGTTTGTCAGTTCGCTTGCCTAAGGTCGGTGGTTTTTTTCCGGGCATTCTGGTTTCCTCCACCATCCCAGAACTGACTGCCACGAAGTAAATGAAAGATTCTTGACTGGGGCGTAAAACACCTTAACCCCACTTCACTCCACTCATATTTTCTGTTCTTTATAAGCATGGAGTATACCAGTGATTTGTACGTGTATGGGTACCAGTGATTTGTACGTGTATGGGTACCAGTGATTTGTACGTGTATGGGTACCAGTGATTTGTATGTGTATGGGTACCAGTGATTTGTATGTTGATGGGTACCAGTGATTTGTAGGTGTATGGGTACCAGTGATTTGTAGGTGTATGGGTACCAGTGATTTGTACATGTATGGGTACCAGTGATTTGTAGGTGTATTAGTACCAGTGATTTGTATGTGTATGGGTACCAGTGATTTGTATGTTGATGGGTACCAGTGATTTGTAGGTGTATGGGTACCAGTGATTTGTAGGTGTATGGGTACCAGTGATTTGTACATGTATGGGTACCAGTGATTTGTAGGTGTATTAGTACCAGTGATTTGTATGTGTATGGGTACCAGTGATTTGTATGTGTATGGGTACCAGTGATTTGTATGTGTATGGGTACCAATGATTTGTATGTGTATGGGTACAAGTGATTTGTATGTATATGGGTACCAGTGATTTGTGCGTGTATGGGTACCAGTGATTTGTACGTGTATGGGTACCAGTATTTATCGGTTCAGACAAGTTTTCAATTTACTCAGGTTTAATTTTAGACATATTTTTCAGCGTACTGAGGGGTCAGTTTAGACAGATTTTTCGATCATTAAGAGTTCGGTTCAGACAGGTTTTTAATTTACTCAGGGTTAATTTTAGACATATTTTTCAGCGTACTGAGGGGTCAGTTTAGACAGGTTTTTATGCACCACATGAACTTTTGTTAAGATTAATCCATGAGGTAAATAAAATTGTCTCATCACAAATAGCTAAAAAAAATTGTCGTAGTGACGTTAAACGATATTTAGCCATTCAGTGAACCCAAACTTAAAAAAAAAATTGCCTTAGTGACGTGAAATGATATTTTGCCATTCAGTGAACCCAAACTTAAAAAAAAAATATTGCCATAGTGACGTGAAATGATATTTCGCCATTCAGTGAACCCAAACTTAAAAAAAAAAAATTTGCCGTAGTGACGTGAAACAATATTTAGCCATTCATGAACCCAAACTTAAAAAAAAAAATATTGCCAAAGTGACGTGAAATGATATTTCGCCATTCAGTGAACCCAAACTTAAAAAAAAATATTGCCGTAGTGATGTGAAATGATATTTCGCCATTCAGTGAACCCAAACTTTAAAAAAAAATTCTCTCTTTTTTAATTAAATCATTTAGATCCTAGTTTGACCATAAACAGTCTGGCTTCATTGAAGTTAATCTAAAATAAAAAAATTCATGTTCTGGTCCTTGATGGCTTAGTTAAAAATCCTTGGTTAAAAATCATCAGTGACATATTAGCAGTGATTCATCTCATGAAGGAATATAATAAAGATATTAGTGCAGTTAAAGAAAATAATTTGGCCACAATCAGGCATGAGTTAATTTATCCAGGGATCACTGAGATATTTCCTTCTGCTAAGATTTTTTTTTACCATAGGAATTTTTTTAAGTGATAGCAAGTCATGTATTTAAACCTTGATAACGAAGACAAAAAGGAAGAAGATAGGTGATAGCTAACAAATCAATAAGTGTTTCTCTGTTACATTAATAACATTAGTATTGGCAGCCATCTTTATTTTTTTATTGTCTGCTTATATCCATACATTAAATAAATCTACAATATTGAATTTTTCACATTTTTATATTTATATGCTTGTTGCAGATATATTTTTACCAACCATCAAGTTTTGTTTCATTATGGCTTGATTTGATTTCATCTTAGGTCGCCATGGCGGTCTTGTTTTAAAATAAACACTGAACTATTTAAAGAGATATTGTGATTTGAAATATTGAATTAAAATTGAAAAGAACCTGTCAGTATTTGTAAGAATACTTATGATTTAAAGTGCAGCAGGAAAAAGATTAAGTTTTTTTTTTAAATCTTAAAAATACCAGTAATTTATTTTAGTGCTAATCTTGGTATTTAAATAACATTGTTCTGAGGGAACACCTTAGAGAAGTTCTGTACAACAAAAAAAAAAAATAAAAAAAATTATCAGTTATTTGTCTTTAATGGAGTTATAATAGTAAATAGGAATTTTAAACATTTACAGGTATTTTTTGTTTAAGAGTGGTGACCACAACAGTAACATGAGGTACCCTGTCTGTTTGGGGTAGAGTTAGTAATGACGATTTCAGAGCTGCCAACTGACCCGCAACCTGTGGGTCTGATCTGCATTTAGGTCCAAATTCCCGCAAACCTGCTAAGAGGGAAGTAGACCTGCAAATGACAATGTCTGGAGTTTCTTTTGAAACAAACCAAAACTCCACGCTGTGGTTGTCTTTAAAACGTAGTCAGTTTGAATATCATTATCTTGTATGTCTAATGCGTTAAAACAATGCAAAAAATTTGCGTATTTCATATCCAGTTGTGGGTTTTTGTTTTGACATTTGTATGTATTCTTCTGTAAAATTGCACCAGAAATTTCAAAATTTTTCGGGGGAGGGGATGGTCCCAGACACCCCCCCCCCCCCAAGACAGATACACCTTTGGTTTGTTCACGTGTGACCCACAGTTACATTAAATATGGTTGACAGCTCTGTGATTTGAATACATGAAAAAGGGTTTTTCCCCATGTTGATGTCTCCTTGCATATAGAATACTTAGTGAAGCAGTCTGATTATTGTCAACTCAGGCCTTACATATAGCCATCCATAAATAAATAACACCTGACTACAGGTAACTAGTTCTCAGAGTTTGAAGTGATTAATGGTTTTTACGCCCAGTCAAAATTCTTTTACTTATATCCAGGGCGGTCATTTATGAAATGGAAGAAAAAAAAAAACATGAACTGCCTGAAGAAAAATCACTAAACTTTGGCAAGCAAACCAACAAACTTTCTTACAATAGTATCTGAGTGGGATTTGAACCTAGGCAGTATGAGGCACTGTGAACTGTAAGCATGGTTTAGACCACTCTGTCACTGTGTCCACCTTTCTCTGACCAATGTCTTCCATATCAGTCTGTAGAAGTAATTATTTTTCCTAGCAAGTGTCTTCTAAATCTTACATGTTTTTTTTATAAATTTACCTGGCTGATTGTCATGTGAGCTAATGTCAAGGTGTTTGTGCATCCATCCATCTATGTGACTTTAAACCTTTAATCTCTTTCTCTGACAGTAATTGGTCAGTTGGAACCAAATTTGGTATAGATGATATCTGGGTGGATAGGATCAAAGATTTCCAAATATTTTTCATTTTTATGTTTATTAAAAGACTTTCAAATAAGAAAAAAAAAAACCAGCAGATTCTTTGAAAAAATTCTTTAAAAACACAAGGCAGCATTTTGTGTGGAAGGTCCCTAGCTGAAGTTGATCAAATGTTTGTCATATTAGCCTAATCTAGCACCCAAGTAGTTAAAAATGTTATAATAATTGGAAATTTAAAATTGCCTGATATAGAATTATTAATTTAATTCATTAAGTTAAAGTTTGTCATGTAGAAAGTACATTTATAGCCATTTAACATATTAAATGGGGTTTGCTTTAGTATGTTTTAGTGGTGTTTAATTAGCTGAATGTGTGAGTAAATGGTATATAGACCACCTTTTAGCCAGGTGAGCATTACAGGCCCTTTTGTTTTTTCATACTATATAAGAATAAAATAATATTTTACATGGCAAAAATGAACCTTTATTGTAATATATTTTGATGTCAATTTTTTAATGCTTTTCCATAATTTAATTATAACGAATCCTAATACTGATGTAATTAATGTTTTCCGTTTGACACAAGGAGTTGATGTAATAAATCTGTAAAAAGTAGAATTAAAGCCACATGTATGGTATCAACTCCTTGTTCAAAAATATATTTAATTCTACGATCCTATGCTAGTCGAAATCTGTTAACATTGATAAATTAAATAAAGAAATTGGCCTTTTTATTGATAAAAAAGAAAATCATCTCCACTTTCCGAGGCAAGAGGATGCATCAGCTAAAATGATTATACAATTTATAAATATAGAAATGTATCAGGCTAGGAATGTTATACTGGTAAAAATACCGATCAATTTATACTTTAGTGAATATTATATGTAACTGTTGGTTGTAGCCATGATGGCGTTAGTAACAGACATTATGAAGAGATAGATGAGTTGGTCTTTAACTTTGTTGCCAACTGTAGTGATGGTTAGGGTTCTTATTAATGATCGGATTCTATTACTGTATATTACAGCAGTAAGATTAAACATATACCGGCAATACGAGGCAATCCATGTACATGTGTATAATTTATTTAAATAAAACATATAAAAGCATCATTTGTGTATTGAAGTATGTATGTGTATATGAATGTGAATGTGTATATGTATGTGTATATGTATGTGTATGTGTGTGTATATGTATGTGTATATGTATGTGTATGTGTGTGTATATGTATGTGTATATATGTATATGTATGTGTATATGTATGTGTATGTGTGTGTATATGTATATGTATATATGTATGTATATATGTATGTGTATATGTATGTGTATGTGTATGTATGTGTATGTGTATATGTATGTGTATGTATATGTGTATGTGTATATGTATTTGTATGTGTATATGTATGTGTATGTGTGTGTATATGTATGTGTATATATGTATATGTATGTGTATTTGTATGTGTATATGTATGTGAATGTGTATGTGTATGTGTATTTGTATGTGTATATGTATGTGTATATGTACAAACATGTATATGTATATGTATATGAATGTGAATGTGTATATGTACAAACATGTATATGTATATGTATATGTATATGAATGTGAATGTGTATATGTACAAACATGTATATGTATATGTATATGAATGTGAATGTGTATATGTATGTGTATGTGTATGTGTATGTGTATATGTATATATGTATATGTATGTGTATGTGTATATATCTGAATACTTATTTGGTTTTATTTGTATTTAATTTTTGTCACTATTTTATGCTTTCACTTAATGAACTCTCTCATCTGCATTTATAAATAGGCATTGATATATATGACTTAACAATAAATTTTGGACAAGATTGTTTTAAAATTTAATTGTGTGTGATTGATTTTGTGATTTAAGAAAGAAAAAAAAAATACACAGAAAAATACAAAATCAGTTGAAACAGCCTTAGATATTTTTGTAAAAAGCCAGTTAAGTTTGGCTCTTCTGTACATATAACATTGCCACAAACCATGGTTATGAGTCTGCAAGCTTCCCTCAGAATCGATGTGAATCGCCCATGGGTCACTGATAATCTCAGGGGCTTGGTGTCAGGATTTTTGTATTTTTGTTTTAAAGATGATTTATTTGTGTTTTTATTACATGCAAGGTTGATACAAGTTCATACATATCAATAACTTTGCATGAAATCCATTTTTAACAAACCTTATTTTTCGGAATTTTTTCAAGTTTGTTAAAAATGGATTTCATGCAAAGTTATCGATATGTTTGAACTTGTATCAACCTTGCATGTAATAAAAACACAAATAAATCATCTTTAAAACAAAAATATAAAAATCCTCACACAAAGCCTCTGTGCTGATAATGATATATAAAAACCACCCAATAGAGACCACTTTTAAAGGTCTGTACTTGGTGTGTAAAATTCAAATTGCTAAAAAATTTCTTATTATATACTGACAATTAATGAGATTCTTAACAAATAATTTCCTATTTGTTTATTTTTATTTTTATTTATTTTTTCTTTTAGTAAAGGTTATAATTTTTACAACAAAAGAAAATGTTGTGTGATGTAATTTTATATACATGTATATTGTCATATCCACAAATACTCCCTTAAAATCAATCAATGATTTCCTGGCTTTTGAAATTACATTTTATTGTTGCAGATTCATTGTGAAAATGTAGATGATGACTTATCAACATGATACTCTCATTGTGATTCGGGAATGCTGCGGCACTTTTTTATTCTATTATTTACTTATTGGCACATGTTATTGCCTGCCAATGCGCAGGTGATCTTTGAAATAGTATAGTACCAGTTTGATTGTGGCTCAGTGGTAGAGCCCCCACCTTGAGTAGGAGAGGTCATGGGTTCAAGCACCTGCTGGGTAATACATACGAATTTAAAATTTAAGATGCTGCTTCCTCGTCTGGCACATGCCATAAAGAAGACAAGGTTTTGCCTGGTTCACCCTAATCTGGGACAATGGACTGGGGAAGTAATATGTTTGTCTGTGGCATACTGATTCAGTAACCTAGCACTTTACCAAAAAGTCACTGTAAATGCCCGGCAGACTACAATACACACATGCACATCTTGTTTTTGGATTAGTCCTTGAAGATTAATAGCCTCCCTCTTGTCAAAAAAAAAAAAAAACAAAAAAAACAAAAAAAAAAAAAAAAAAAAAACTGAAAAATTGATGCATATTTAAACAAAATCACAACAACATCATACTATGTGACATTCAATCTTGTTTATCAAAGATAGTCAATCATTGTGTAAGTTTTACTAAAAAACAATTTGAATTCTTTTTTTTTCCAGCTCTTGACAGTCAAACATGGATAAAGGTGAGAAGAATTCTCCAAGTCCAGTAAATAAAAATATATTTGAAAATGCAGCAGCAGGTCTTTTGGGTGAGTACCGTACTTTATTTATACAGCTTAGTTCAAAAGCAGCTGTCAAACTGGACAGTATCTATAAAAAGAGTGAGGTGGTGTAACAGTATTTTATATCCCAGTCAAGATTCTTTTACTTATAGTAAGGTAGTCAGTTCTAGGATGGTGGAGGGAACTAGAGTGTCTTGAGAAAACCACTAACCCTTAATGAAATCTGACCATTATGTAGAAACTCCCAAGCAGGGTCCAAATCTGAACAGGTACAATGATCCATAAGAGTATCCACTTAGTTGCCGAAGCTCCCAGCCTATAAAGTCTATAAAATCATCATTTGTGTTAGATTTACTTAGATTTACTTTTGATCTTTTATTGTTGTCTTTCTGGATTGAATGGATAAAAGCATTTTTCACAATTGAAAAATACTTGGGGAAGATAATCTCATTTTCCAAATAATAACAGCCTTAGACTAAGGGAGATAATCACATTTTCTATTAGATTAAGAGATATAATCTGATAATCTCATTTTGTTCTCATTTTGTATAAGATAAATGATGTAGGGAGATAATATCTTTTTTCAAAAAATAAAAAATAAAATAAAATAATATAAATAGATAAAAATAAAAATCAAAATAAAAAGGGGTTTAAGTGCTTGTAGTATGCAGTCTAAGGGAGATAATCCATTTTTAGCCAAGAGAGCTTGTAAAAATACATGTATATATTTTATAATACAGCTGTACATGTATTTTTCAATCAGATCAGTAATTCAGGAGATTGTTATTAGTAACACAACTACTGACACTGACAAAAAACAACTACCAGTATGATATATCTAATCAATACTAGCTGGGAAATATACATGTATCTGATGTATGTGTATAAGTTTACACAAATTACGCCTTTATATTTCAGGCATATCCCCATTTGGTCTGCCATATACAGCTCACCTGGCACACATACCCAGTGCTTTCTCATTGCTCGGACACCATCCGGCATTTCCAGTGTCAACACTGTTTGGTGGATTAGGAGAAGGAGCATTAGGACATCTTCCGAGTTCTCTTGCTGCAACAAGTAAGGGCTGAAACTTCATATGTAAAATTGTGGCAAAATTCACAGAAAAATGATGGTTTATTTCCTCCTTTCATAAAAATTTGATCTCTGGTGAAATTTAGAAAATTATTAACATTCTTGAGGGGAAAAAATCTTACTTTTAAAGGAAACGGGTAAACTAAAATGTTTCCTAAAAAAATTAAAATATGAGGACATGAAATTAAACTGTATAAAAACACATTTTGATTGTCTGATGATAAAACAATGAAGTCTAATGTAGATAGTTAAATTTATGTTAAAACTATATGAAATAATCTAAGAAATCAAGATGATTTTAGAGTATAAAACATTATGGTACTCTACAAATGGATGGAGATACTGAAAAGGGTCAAGAAAAATGATAAGATTTAAACCTAAATGTAATTTTGAGATTTCCCCTAAACCTGACAATTGTTTTACACTTTAGGTTTTGGCAGTTGGTGGCCAGGTGCCCCAACCTCACAACCTTTGAGTTATACACAAACTACCGATGGTATTGGCTTGGATTTGTTTCTTGCAGGGAGTTTTGATAATTCTTTAACAAGTCCACATTTAAATCTTGAACTAGCACAAACGCTTAACGGTGTAACATCTGATAAACCAGCTTCAAATAAAGATGGCTCCATTGACAATGAAAGCAGTAAGGATACAGAGTTGATTTTCAATATTGTTTGAAATTTTTTTAGTTTTTATTTTAAGTTTATCATTCTTAGTTACTGTTTAGAAATTTCTTGCTTTGCATCCCAAGGTATCGATGTTAGAGTTTTGATAGCATGTGTTAAGTTAAAAAGATAATGGAGTTCTATTTTATGACGCTTTGTTTTGATTTATTATTAATTTAAACATTTGTTCTTTATTAGAATTGAAGAATTGATCAAATGTTGCATGAAAATTTTTTTATCTCATCTCTGTAACATAGTACAGATAAGTTTGTGTCATACCTAACACCCCCCACACCCTATCCCCAGACAGTTTCTTGTTAAAATTGAATTTATTCTTGATATTTAAAAAACAAAATTTTTTTTATAACCAGAAGACTTTTAAAATTTAAGAAGAAATTTAATGAGGTGTCACATGAGGCGTAAATGAAAAAAGAAAATACTATACATATTGAAATTTAAAAAATTAAAATTTAAAACTTGAAAAATATTAGAAATGTATTATTTGCTACAAGTGTTTATTTTTTAAGCATTTTCTTTTGAATATGTAATACCTTCAAAATTATATTGGGATATTGATCATGTGATATTTTCAAATTACATTGAAAACATTGATCATGTGATCTTTTCAAATAACATTTAGAACAGTGATCATGTGATCTTTTCAAATAACATTTAGAACATTGATCATGTGATCTTTTCAAATTGCATTTAGAATATTGATCATGTGACCTATTTAAAATTACATTTAGAATATTTATCATGTGATCTTTACATATTACATTTAGAACATTGATCATGTGATCTTTCCAAGTTACATTTAGAATATTGATCATGTGACCTATTTAAAATTACATTTAGAATATTTATCATGTGATCTTTACATATTACATTTAGAACATTGATCATGTGATCTTTCCAAGTTACATTCAGATATTGATCATGTGATCCTTTTCATATTTCATTTAGAACCTTGATCATGTAATCCTTATCATACTATATTTAGAACATTGATCATGTGATATTATTATTGTTGGTTACAGTAAGATAAATATTCTTCCTAACTTTGTTGTTTTATTTCCTTGTTATGATATACATATATCCTTAGTGTGGTTATATAGTTAAAATATTGATTTGCATGTTTGGTGCTATAAATCTGTGAAGGAACTTTGTCTGAGTTATTACATAGATATTGAATATATATCATGTTGAGTGTGCTAAATAGAATGTTATATATTGAACAAGAAAATGAACTACCACATATAGGTGTTGGTGTTGTACATGTATATGTTAAAAATCTGTGATCCTCGATTACTATAAATTAATTGTATATTTTAACTATACATGAACCTACTTCCAAACAGATTTTAAGAGAGTCTATGGCTAATACACCTTGTCTGTTTTTAAGTCATTTTATTTTGAAAGAAGATATATACGACTTGTATGTCAGTCTGTCTGTCTATCTGTCTGTCCGTCTGTAAATTAATAACTGGACTATAATTTTTTGTTGAAATGTAGGTCTTTTACAAAACTTGATCAAATGTTCTTTATAGTCCATGTTTCATAAAATTAAATTAAGGTCATATCTTAAAGGTCAACGTGATAAAAGGTGTGTTGGTATCAGTTGTTGACGGGTATATTCAATCCTAGTCAATGATTGAAAAAATTTAAAACCAACATTCCTGTTTTTGTACATGTTTATGCAAATATCAACCATTTTTAAAGCTTTAAATCCTATTGATGTTTTAGGTTATCATATAAATATAAATTATTTCATCGTTTATAAGAATGTAAATATTTGGCAATACATACTGATATAGATGCAAAAAATTTTATCATAGGTAATTTTTACATTTTTTTTTTAAATTTCAGGTTTAATTAACAACAGTCCCGGAAAATCTAAGTCTCTTTTGTCAACATCAAAATCATCAAGCAAAATATCGCATAAATCACAACATTCTTCATCATCATCGTCATCATCAAAGGTAACAGTTACCAAGGCAACAACTACCATAGCAACCACAAGTACCACAACTCTCAGCAATAGTAACAGTCAGAAATTGTCATCACCATCGCCCACACATTTAGTATCGGGGACTTCTGGGATAAGTCTTCTATCAGGGAAATATCGACATTCATCTAAAAGTAGTTCAGTATCTTCATCTACCTCAACGAGTTCCTCACATCACCGGAAAGCGGGTACCAATGGAACACTGCCATCATCATCACAAAATAAATCATCTACGTCATCATCCAAGTCTTTATCAGACGTCATTAATAACAGTATCAGAGAAGTAAGTCATCTCAGAGATAATTAAAACAAAACTGGAAGTTAAACTTCTATTAAGAAAACCTTACATGCATGTAACTTTCAAACTGCTGTAGAATCAATAGTATTTATTGGGTTGAAATTTCGTGGTTTTGCCCTTTTAAAAAATTCTGAAGGTAGAATTTTTTGTGGAATTGAGTTTTGTGAAAATAAATCATATTGAGGGTAATGGTAATTTAAAGTTTTTGATGCATTTTGTGGTTTTTCAGTAACCCATGAAAATTAAGAAATTTAAATCCCCCACGAATATTTGTGATTTTATAGTACTTCAAATTTAACCATAAAATTTAGTAGAATTTGTTTAGTTGGCAATGACCTAATCTACATGTATTTTTGTCATGCTGTAGATTCTTTATTGATCAACTTGTCAAAAAAATTACATATACAGTAATATTTTAAGAAAAAAAATTGCTTTTTTATCAATAGTCACTTATTCATCAAATATAATACTGTATATACATTTTTTGAGAGATTTTTTGTAGTTATCAATTTTCAACTGAAATGAACACCAACCAGACTTTATCAATTTATTGTCAAATTATCCATGTGTAAATTTTTTGAAAATTTAAATGTAAAGGATAATACCTATATTTTTATTTTCAGCAATATGAAAATGGTGCCAATTTATCAGACAGTGATAGCCAATCAGATAACAGTTCAGAGATCTCTAGTCTTAGCAACTCAGCTGCAAGTTTATCTAAAGCATTTGATGATCAGGTAAAATAGTGGCATTGACATGTGGCTCAGTTTGCCACTGGTATTGAAATGTAACATTGACAGATGGCTCAGTTTGCCACTGGTATTGAAATGTAACATTGACAGGTGGCTCAGTTTGCCACTGGTATTGAAATGTAACACTGATATGTGGCTCAGTTTGCCACTGGTATTGAAATGTAACATTGATATGTGGCTCAGTTTGCCACTGGTATTGAAATGTAACATTTACAGGTGGCTCAGTTTGCCACTAGTATTGACATATGATATTGACCTGTGAATCAGTTTGCCAATTGAAATAATATGTTGCTTAGTTTGCCACTGATATCAATATGTGACATTGGCATGTGGCTCAGTTTGCCACTGGTATTGACATATGATATTGACCTGTGAATCAGTTTGCCTCTGGAAATAATATGTTGCTTAGTTTGCCACTGATATCAATATGTGGCATTGGCAGGTGGCTCAGTTTGCCACTGGTATTGACATATGATATTGACCTGTGAATCAGTTTGCCTCTGGAAATAATATGTTGCTTAGTTTGCCACTGATATCAATATGTGGCATTGGCAGGTGGCTCAGTTTGCCACTGGTATTGACATATGATATTGACCTGTGAATCAGTTTGCCTCTGGAAATAATATGTTGCTTAGTTTGCCACTGATATTAATATGTGGCATTGGCATGTGGCCCAGTTTGCAACTGGTATTGACATGTGGCATTGACATTACTATGTGCCTCATGAAATGTTTTTCAGGTTATGACTCAGTAAACTTGTTAAAAACACAAGTTATCTCATAAGTGATAAGGGCCCCGTTTGACCTCCTAAAATAAAGGGTTTAGGGATATATTGAATTATTAATAAAGATATACATCATTATCTTTCTTTAAAGAATGTATAATACAATAAATTCTGTTGTATATCTCACTGTGCAGTAAAGAAGATGAATTTGACTGACTCATATTTTATATCATTTTAGACATTTTGACACCTATTTGGACTGTAAATATAGAACAATTTTAGGAACTAACTTTTATACTTTCTTATAACATATTGACATCATCAGTCATTAAATATTAAAGTCATATGCGCCGTTTTTACAAAAATAGTCACAAATTTAAACTTCAAAATGATACACAATTCACCAGAACAAGTCAGGGAATATTTTTGTATTCTACTTATAACTTTTAGAAAAAATTTTATTTTAATATTATTTTTTTTCAGAGCAATACGAACCATTTTGATGGATTACCAGATAGTCCTTCAAAGGCTATACACATTGATGGAATGAAGAAAAAGTTGATCGCAGATCAAATACGACAGCGAGTTCAAAATAAACCAATCGTATCTACAAAAACATCTATCATGCAGCCAATCAAACGTGGACGTGGAAGGCCACCTAAAGGCGATTCTAGCTCACCTGAACACATGCTGGTATAAAATAGTAAAAATAATAAAACCAAATCTTTTAAAGCCACCTGACAAAATGTGTTCAAATTAATTTAATCACAAAATTGTATTTGTAAATAGATTGAAATGATTTATAAATGTACAGATGTATATTACCTATATTCAAGGACAACTGGTGAGACCCAATAAATAGAGATTTTATTGACGAAAGCAGGCCTTAGATAGAATTTTTAATGCCACTCGGCCCAGTGCCTAGTTGAAGAAAACCACTCTGCACTTGGAAATTCAACTCAGCACAGTCACCACATGAAAAACGAGACTTTCTTTTCTTAAAGTACTGCCAAAGCCTGTACCATAAATATTGTTTTCCAACTTTCTTCTTGGGCATTTCACGAACTGCTTTTAGTAACTGGTAACTTTCGTATTGAAATGGCAGGTTTAGAAATGCTTTTACCTGAAACCGGTTTGTTGTCAGAATCAGCGGTAGTTTGATCAGTCAGTGTCTTCGAAAACTTTTTTATCAGGTGCTTCATTTTTTTTTTTTAATTTACAAAGTCAAACAAAATGGTTTGTTTATTTTTCTTTTACATGCTTTACCGGACTGACACGTATTTAAACACTCAGAACATTGGTTGGATTTTACGTTAAACTAAGTGAATTTCGAATGCGAAATAATAGGTTTGCGCATATGATGCAAACGTTTAAATGATTTTGTTGATTCACGCTTGTAACAGAACGACATGATGATTAGAAAGGGACTTGTTACAATTGACCTCCTTATACATGATTTACCTGAAGTATATATCTGATAAATTTAACTCGGCACTGTGACGAGTGGCAGTAACAGCATCACTCGTCCAAATACACATTTCACTCTTCAGGACGAGTGGAAGAGTGAATAATGGAAGCCCTGGAAAGGTCTCGGTAAATTTTTCTGTGTTAAAATCAGAAGCAAAGGAATCTTAAACTGACATTAATTGACAGGTAGTTTTATATAAAGGTGGTTGCCTAGTAAGTTACACCATAGTTTAAGGATTTAATAAAATAGAAGTTAAGCTTCTCTGTCCTGTGGGTTTTTTGAATGAGACCTTCAAAACTGATGCCCCATGTCATGGCAGGCATAGCACACTAAAGAACCCTCCCTGCACATTGCCCTGAGTGCACTGCAAAGGTCAAAATTTCTGCCACTTCACCTATAGCTGGTGATGTCTCGATATAAGTGAAATATTCTTGACTGGCACGTTAAACACCATTCAATCAAAACCAACCCAATCCCTGTCCCGTATAAGTCAGTATTTTATGGCTAACAACAGTACAGTAGCATTTGACTCAACATAAGACCATGCAGCCTCATAGACACCATTTAATAGTTAATTACTCCTAACATTTCTTTGAATTTCTTTAACACATTGAATGAAAAACAATCTGGTATTAAATACAAAAAAACATGAATTCCCAAACACTTGAAACAAACTCAGCAAAACATTCGATGTAGTGGTAAACATATTTAGTTTTAATTTTCTCTTTTCTTTCAGGATCATCCAAAGAATCAGGAAGAATTAAAGCATACACTTGAAGCCAACCTCAAGCAACAACAGATACAACTTAAAATGCTTAGAAAAATACAAGCAGAGAAAGAAAAAGAAGACATGTTGAAAGCACAAAAACAACATGGGTCACATGGTTCCAATTCTGACCAATCAAAAATTAACTCTACAGATCAGCAAAAAGAGATTCATGGAAACAAGGATAAATTAAAATCTGACCACCACAAATCTTTATTGTTTAATCCCAGTAAAGATGTATTAAAGCCTGATTTTCAGAAGGCTTTACTCTTGAGTGAGAACAAAGAAAAGCACAGTTCTACTAAGCATAGCCAGGTATATATCTAATATCTCCACATTCCTTCTTGTACCAGTAAGGCCAATGCGGAAGCACAGCTGGTAGAGTGCTTGCTCCGTAAGTGGAAGGTCATGGGTTTGAACCCTGGCCAGGTCTGACCCAAGACTTGAAAGTGGGTAGTGACTGTTTTTTTCGCCAAGCACTGGGCATTACAAAATGAAAGTCACAGTTCTTTCAGATGGGAACTTAAAATAAACGAGGTCCTGTGTCATGGCAGGCATGGCATTGTAAAGAACTTTGCTGTATAATGCCATCAGCACAACACACAGGCAGAATTTCTGCATTTTCTCCATAGTTGGCGACGTCTTAATATAAGTGAAATATTCTTGACTGGGACGTTAAACACCATTACTCACTCACTCACTCTTGTACCAGTAGGGGACTTTACTGGCCAAGTGGTCTGAAGCACAAGCTTACTGATTACAGTACCTCTCCCCACCTAGGTTTAAATCCTGCTCTGGCAGATCCCAGTGTAAGAACGTTTGTCAGTTTGCTTGCAAAAGGTACTTTGGTTTCCTCTAATGCCAGACTGTCTTAATATTAGTCAAGTAGTTTTGACTAGAGAATAAACTCCATCGAATTCAATAGCATTAAATAACATTTTCTATAACTGATCTGTAAGCATACCTTAAATTTCATCAGAGAAATTTTCAAACAATGATTTTTTAGATATATATTTTCGTGCTATTTTTAGACATGATGACTGAAGTTGAGCTTAGTACATGTGTATTCCGTACAATAAAACCTGGTTTTTTGTCCCTTGATTAGTTTGTTATTTGGTATTTCACCACTGTATTTTGAAATTTAAAAATTCATTTCTTTCATGTTTTTCAACCCTTAGAAAATTTTAAATTTGACATAACAAAATAATGGCAGATCTTTGAACTTTTTCTGTAACCGCATATGTATTGATTTGACTTGGATTACTGTAGAATAATTATTATCTGCTGGGTGAAAGTTTTGCATGATTTTGAAATTAAAAAAAAGTTTGTTGGAAGAAAATTTGTGGAATTCAGTTTTGCAAAAAGAAATCTCATTTCGGCCCTTGGAAGTTAAAAATTTTCTTTGACATAAAATATTGTGGTTTTTACTAACCCATGAAAAAAGTGAACTTTAATCCCCTTTAAATCCATGAACATTAGCCATTTTACAGTATTTTAGATTTGCTCAATCATGTATTGATTTTAACTTACTGGTAGTATTTAAAACTCAGAATTTCAGGCAAAAAAAAATTCTTTGCCACTTTTTAGACTTTTCTCTGACACTAAAATTTCTCTTTTCATTTTAGGGTTCTCCACTGAAGGTTCCCGACCTTAAGATGTCGATATCGAGAGAAGGTTCTGGAAATTCTCTGGTTGCAAAGTTTAAAACTTTGTCAGAAACGAGCTCTGACAATCCCGAGGAAGATTCCGATAACTCTGATAGTGACAACAGCGATAGTGACAGTGATGGTGAATCTGATAGTGACGACTCGGATTCTGAAAATGAATTGAAAGCCAGGAGTAGTGAGACTGGCAGTGTGGTGTCTAAACGTAGTGCAGACGAACTCTCAGAAAGTGAGTTTATTTTTACACATTTATTTTTTATATGATTTTTTAAAACTATTATAGAGATTACCAGTACTTAATATCTGAATATTATACTGTTTCTTAATATTTGTGACCATCATACCATTATAAAAGTTAATCAGTTCCCAGCACACAGGTCCATAAATGCTTTGTCAGAGTGACAGCACTAAGGTCCATATACCACACGTCAAGACCAGCGTACAGTCCACAAACATCATGTCAGTTGCATACCGTTTGTTAGAGAATTAACACACTGGTCCTCATAATTTTACAATATGACAATACAAGCATGATGGTATTATACATCATGTCATAGTACAAGCACACTGGTCCATATACATGTTGGTACCAGCATACAGGTCTACATACATCATTTCAGTACCATCACAATGATCCACATACAACATGACAGTGTTAACACAATGGTCTTTGTAGGAAAACACCATTTTGTGTTTTACTTTGCCTTTTTTGGCTTTCAATTCTGAATACCAGTCTATAAAGGATTAACAAAACTTCTAATTTTGATTGTCCTTTTTATTATGGTTTGGTATGATATAGAAATGGAAGTGTAGCAGAGCTGAGCTATTTATAGTGTGATATTGTATATAGTTGATATAATTAACTGTTAGACTTTCTGGTCTAGATCTTATAGCCTTGTGGTAGAGCGCCTGCCTATCACCTGGAAGGGCTGGGTATGACCCTCAGCAGGGGCATTCATGAGTAAGAGTTTCTTCAGGTTTTTCCTCCTTTCTGTTACAGAAGTTCATATTAAGTTTTCCAGGTTCTTAATATACATGTACCTTATACATTATTTTTTAAATACTTGTAATATCAATAAAATTAAAATTGAATAAAAATAAAATAAAATCTGCTATTATTTCTTGTTGCTGTGTATATAAACCTCATTTAAAACTCATAATTTGGTATATTGTAGGAGGTGGCACGCCAACAAAACGCCCACGCATGCAGCTAGATGAACAAGTTTTACGAGTTCCGTTAGAGCAAGGATGGCAGAGACAGACCACCATATTAGCTATCGGAAAACGTGGATTTATTGGAGACGTTCTGTATTTTGCTCCATGTGGAAAGAAATTGAAAACAATTCCTGATATAACAAGGGTATATAATTATATAATTGTATAATGAAAAGGATAGTGATTGCTTTTGTTTTGTGAATGGAAATATGTTAATGCTGTTTTTGAAAATGTAATATACCTATGTATCTTAAATTACTGTAAATAGCGAAATTTTTACCTCATTTTATATTTGCAAGTATAATCATTTCAAGATACATGATTGTTCTGTTTCTCTCGTCATCAGATGATAGTGCTAATGCAGTTGAAATATATCAAAAATAATTATTCTTTTTTGTTCAGTTGGTTTTTTTTTTTTTTTTTTTTTTTTTTTGTTTCTAGCAAATTTACTTGGAAATAAAATGAATGAAAAAAATTCCCATTTTTCTAGGTACTGAAGTTTGGGTGGTTTTTTTTCAATAATCATTTGAAAACAGTTCAACTTGCACAGTTTTTGTTCTCTGAATTATTTGATCTGTTGGAGACAATGTAAATCTTATCAAGCTTAAAATTGTACATCTTTATACAATTGCATGAATATAACTTTAAAAATGTTACTAAAATTTATTAGTAAAAAAAGAAGTTTTAGCTTGTGAACATTCTGAACCAACCCACCAGTAATGAGAGTAGACTATAATGGTAACAGGTACCCAAAATGTGATATTTCTTGATTTTTGCATAGCAACTACATGTATGTACAAAATTGATAAAATATGATAAATGTTGATATCTCAGACATTTTTTTTTTATTTTGTATTTTTTAGTACTTGGAAAAACACAATACAACAGATTTAAATAGAGATCATTTTTCTTTTAACACCAAAGTTAACATTGGGGAGTTTTATGAGGCAACGAATGAACAAAATGTAAGTAGTTTTACAATAAATATTAAAAATATTTGCTTAATTGTCTGTACTCAATAATAGTTCTTGCTTTGTATGTGGAAAATCGTGGTTTGAACACCGGCCGGGTCTGACAAAGACATGAAAGTTGGTAGTGACTTTTCTTTTGCCAAGCACTCGGCATTTAGAAATGAAAGTCATGGGGTCCTTCAGAGGAGACCTTAAAAACTGATGCTTGTGTCATGACAGGCATGGTGTGTTAAAAAACTTCCTTGCACATTGCCCTAAGCACACTGCAAAGGTAATTTTACTTATATCTGGTGATTTTGATATAAGTGAAATATTTGTGATTTAGACGTAAAACCCCATTCAATCAATCAATCGATGAACTCAATAATTATTGTGAGGAGAAAAAGATATACTTTAAACATATTTTAAATTCAGACATTGTCAAAATTATCTTTGACTACCTGGATACAAAGACCACCTGTTAGTCAAGTGTTCCTTGATAGAGATTACCCGGTATATGATTAATTTACTGATCTGCTGATTTCTACATATAGTAATATCCCCCACAACAAAGTTAGGAGGGGTATAATGTAATCTGTCTGTCTATCTGTCCATAGACACAATTTGTCCAGAGTTTAATTCAGTGACGTATGATCCAATTTTTCAGAAACTATGCACAAATGTTTGGCATCATAAGAACCTGTGTACCTGCAATTATTAGTTTGATTGGATGAATTTTGTGGATTCATTGCCAATTCTAGACTTAGAATTTTTCACACGATTTGGCCGTACATACAATTTGTCCAGAGGTTTATTCAATATGTATGATATAATTTTTCTGAAACTACGCACAGATATTAAGAATCATTAGAACCTGTGCACATGTGATTATTAGATAGATTACTTATTTTTATGCAATTTATGTTTTTTAGGGAGTCACAAAGTTAACAGAACAGGAAGTAGCTGAACGAATGGCGCTTGTTGAAAGTAAGCGACAAAAAATGTTACGAATTAAACAACAACGAGGACAGAGACGTAAAGAAAAACAGGATAAACAAATACAATTAGCGAAACAGATGATGGAGCAGAAACTAATGAGAAAAATGGAGCAGCAAGGTATTCAGTTACAATTAGGTACCATTTAAACTTTTTTATACTTTGATCATCCATATACTATATAGTCAGGTACATTATATCATTTGCATATTTTAAAGTTCCGTAAGTGATTGATTAGGGTACATTGATGTTCGTTGTTATGGTTTTTGGTTTTTCTGTGTACAGTTGTAGGTCTTGATTCAGGTATGTAGGTCATCCGTTATTTATATTAGTGCTACTGTCCTAGCGTGAAAATTGCTAAAATTATTACGCTGCTGGAATAAGTATGTTTACAGTACAGTTGTATTTGTGTGGTATTATTTTCATGGTTCTATGAAATAATACCATTCTATCAGATTGTAAAGCCACAACGTCCATGTATAATATTTGGTTAACATATAAATTCATTAGTCAGGATATTCACTAAAATAACGAATATTTGGATACTATGAAATGATTGATTCCACAGTATATCCTGGAAGGGCATTGGTAGTTGATGTTCCATTTCATTTGGTCATAATCTTAGTATCAATATTGTTTGGTCATGTTACTATATTACCTCATAGATCATTAACTGTATTTGTTTTTATCGAGCCTGGCATTGCCATAAAGCAAGACTTAGGTGTTACTTTTCTGGTGTCGTCGTAGGTGGCAGTGTCGACATGTCAAAACGTGAAAGTTTATGTTAAAGTAATGTATTTTCTACTCGATCAAAAACTAACCAGGCAAGACATTTAATTCTGTGGAATTCTTGTTTACACTTTTAGTTGTATTCATACAGTGAGTGAGTGATTTATTGTTTTAAGCCACATCAGCATTATTGCAGCTATTCGAGGCTAATGAATTGTATAAATGTAACAGTTGTATTCATTCACACAAAACACATATTGTAAACCGTGAAAATTTTGCAGCAGTTTTATTTTAGCGCAATTGGTGGAAGAATTCTACCGCTAAAATAATACTGTCGCTAAAATTTTACAACACTAACAAGCAAATATTAATGATCTCCGAAAGTCTGTGATAATGTTTAATTGCTGTTATTGTTGAATATTATGCCTATTCACCGTCATATAATCATATTAACGATCATAGAAAAAAAAATTTCTTTTAAATCACATTTGATCAATGAGAAGCTATATCAATCTACTCAAACATAAAAATCAACAATAAGTTTGATCAATTATGATCAGTCCAAAGTGTCCATTTCCGTTTGTGCTAAAAGAGAATGATATTTGCATACACCTAAAATTAAGATAGAATAAAATCCAAATTAAACTTCACGTTGAATTCTAAAAATCAGTTAATCCACAATAAAACGGTTTGAAAAAGCTAAAAAAATCCACAAATGTTTTAAAAATCTGCGTTTTTGGACTTGGAAACAATGGGTACTCTGGGGTTTTTCTCTGGATAAACAGCCACATTTTTATAAAAAGGATTATGTCTACATGTACAGAATGACTAAGAGTAAATGTATGGCTTCGTTTACTTAATTATTACTACTCGTCACCTGTTCACAGGTAATTACGCCTGTATATCAACTAGTTTTCATAGTATCTCTATATAAAGGTAGCTTAATAAGGATTTATTATATAGTCGGTTACAGGTGTAAATTTTGGGGTCCGAAACAGGGTAATCACTGGTGCTAAAATAAAAATGCGCTAATACGACTGGCACCTTAAAAATGCCCTAATATAAAGCAGTTTACAGTATTTATTCAACACATTTATTTCCCCTGTTCAGAATTCTTTGTTTTTGGAGATGTAAACATAAATATCTATTAATTTCTATGCTTACTATGTTGAAGGATTGTTCGAAAGTTTGTATTATGTTATCAAATTTTACACAAGATTTACAATATATAAACAGTAAATGAAATAAATCTAGAGGAATACATGAATGACAGATTTTAAGATAACTATTAACTGGGTATATGTGAAATAGCTGAAAATTGATGTAATTTTTTACTACCTGTTGTAAGAGTCTGAGAAATCTTAACTTGAGAACTAACTTGAGTATTTATTTTTTTTCCCTAATGAACTTAATAAGTTTGAGTTTTAAGATTCACTTATACCTATGCCACACAATAGGAATGTGGAATTTTTATCAATCAAGTTACAATTAACTCATGCTTATAAAGAAGTAATGAAATTACCCCTAGCAAGGAAAGAAGGTGTATTTTACAATGCTTAAAGAATTCTGGCTATAAAGAGTAAAATATGCTTGTCCCTTGACAATTTGTTAAACAGACTTTGTGACTAAGCAAAGAGCCAGCTAACCTGTTACACAGATATGAAATTTTACTCTTGTTGGTTTTTGTTAAAGAGAGGAATGTTTTATATCAAGGCATTTTGTTATGGAATGTGGTGGAAAACGGTGTACTGTGAGGAAACAACTTTAGGCAAACAAATGAACTTTTTCAAACAAGGATGTGCCTGAGTAGCATTCAAACTTTAACAGTATGAAGCATTGTGTTTGGTAAGCTGCAGCTTTTGACAACTCCATCACTGAAGCGTGATCTTTGATCTGTATTAAGGGATTTTGTTTATATTTTTCAGAAATGGCCAGAAGAGCAGCAGAATACAAGTTACAGAAGAAGCTAGAAAAACAACAACAGAGAGACATGCAACAACGAATTAAACAGATGAGGGGTATATAGATAGTCTCGTTAATTTATATCAAAGCTACTTGCTGGTACTTACCAGCTGACTGACCTTGATACCAAATATAGCAAAAGAAAATGTAACATAAAATACAAAATGTCAACATAAAATACAAAATGTCAACATAAATTACAAAATATCAACATAACATAAAATACAAAATTTCAACATAAAATACAAAATGTCAACATAAATTACAAAATATCAACAAAGTACAAAATGTCAACATAAATTACAAAATATCAACATAAAATACAAAATGTCAACATAAAATACAAAATGTCAACATAAATTACAAAATGTCAACATAAATTAAATCTATTTGGTTAATGCTTTCTTAACCCTTTAAAATTTCAGTGAGGAAAACAGTAAAATTATTGGAACCCTGCAAAAATTTTGTACAACCTCTGAAAAAAAGCTAACTTTTGAAAAAACTTGTACTTAACATAAATTAGGATTTAATACTTTTTGTTTACAGTTTTAGAGAAGAAAAAACAGAAAGACCAAATGAGATTAATGAGAGAACAAGAGAAACTACAACGACAAGAGCAACTTAGAATCGAACGTGATATGAGAGCACAACAAATTCTGGAGGTAAGATTGTTACAATGATATTCTGTATTTCATATATGTTTCTTATTTTATCTGTGTATTTTTTGCTTTTTCCTGCATAATTGGGGGTGTTAAATTTACTTATTGTTTTTTTATGATGTTAATTTTTCATGTTCCTCATTTAACATTTCATATTACATGCCATCTGTAGTGGCATCTTTAAATCATCCATCTGTGTAATCTTTTTAAACACATTTTTTTTAAGAAAGTGTTGCATTTACATTGTGTTACTTATTAAAAACATGTAGACTATGAATAAACTTTACAATACATCAAATTCACAAAAGGTTTCGGTAACACAGCTACCATTTTCAAGGATTTGTTTTCTTTTTATCATGAAGCTAGTTGACAAGTAATTTTGACATCAAATTTCTTAATGAGTAAATAAACCCAATCTAGCTCTTGCAAAATTTAAATAAAGTTGTCAATAATATAAAAAGATTGATTATATATCCTTTATGCCTGTATTAAAATGTGTTTTCCAAGATTACACAGATTTTTTTAATCCTTACCAGCTGTCAGTAATTGGAATACAGTCCAATTTCATGATAATTTAGTAAAAGTTTTGTAAAGTCATTATGATGTGATGACTATAAAACGTAGTTTCCATACTTTACCTAATAATAACTGACAGCTATTTCATAAAAGATAACGGCTAAGGTTATTAGAGCCTCAACGAAGAAACTGTTATATTTTAACAATTTGGTTTACGGTTAATTTACTGTACATCTAACTTTATAATGGTTGTTATGTTAGATTGTTGTTATGGTGATGGTTGTGATAATGGTTGGTTGTTATGGTGATGGTTGTTATAATGGGTGGTTGTTATGGTGATGTTTGTAATAGTGGGTGGTTGTTATGGTGATGTTTGTTATAGTGGGTGGTTGTTATGGTGATGGTTGTTAGGGTGGGTAACTGTATTTGTCTTTAATCTAAACCAAATGCAAATTTGCCTTGAGAGCTAAAGCACAAATATGTTTTTGCTAAAATATTTTTTAAATTACTTTTTCAACTTTTTTCCTTATTATTTATTTTAAACCTCAGTTGTACAGTTTTAATTGTATGAAAGTCCAAAATTTTTCCATCCTGCATGACATTTTTTCTCTATTTTATCAGTAAAAAAATTTTAAAAAATAAAAATGAATTTAAAAAAAAGAAAAGAAGAAAGAAAAAATTAAATTGCAATTAGTAATTTAAATTTTATGATCTATAAAGAATGAATAGAGAAGAAATACATTGATATTGTTTTGGACCTCAATATTTACTATTTTCACCATCACTATCCATTATTTTGACTTTTGCACCTGTAGTAGAGTAGGTTCTGACAATATATATATCTGTTACTCTCTTGTTTGGAAGATTTACTCATGCATGTCTCTCTCTCTCTCTCTCTCTCTCTCTCTCTCTCTCTCTCTCTCTCTCTCATTTTTCGACATCATTTTCTGTTGTATTAATGTATTTTACACCTTGTTTTGAAGCATTTACACCTCTTTCTCTCTCTCTTCTCTCTCTCTCTCTTTCTCTCTCTCTCTCCTGTAGTGTATATATTTTTAAATCCTTGCAAGCTACACCTTACCCACTTTTAGTTCGATTCCTTTTAAACTTTTTATGTACATATATATAAAGATTTAATTATGTTTGAGGATGTTAGTAGAATTAATTTGTCCTTCATTACAGTCAAACCTCATGTGGTATCATTTGGAGAGAGTAAGTGTTTATACATAATATATATATACCAAGTATTATACATTGTATATCTGTATGCCTGTATTTAAAACATACTGCAGATCTGACTATAAAAGTTGTAGTCATGGTAACCAAGTTTCCAATTTCCATGGTTACTATTTTTTTTTTTTGTTAATAACTTCTTTCCCCTTGCTTTACTTTTTTGATGACATTTGAAAAATAATGTATCATATGAGTAATGGTTTTAAACAATTTTTTTTTTAATCATGACCTTTGAACTATCAAGGTCAACCAATTAGATTGTTTTAAAGGTTTATAGTAAACAAGATTACTTTTATTGTATATGTGTAACTTGTATAGTATGCCAAAATGTTATGGTATCAAATCCTTATGCTAGAGGGTTTCAGGATTAAAATATTAGATTTAAAGTCTTTGGTTTGTAAACAGCTTTCTTAAAACACTGATGTTGCTGTTAAATACTGATGTTGCTGTTTAGGAATCATTATGCCATACTGCCTACTGGCATAAAATATCCATTTTATCATGGCTTCATAAAAAAAAAAAAAAAAAAAAAAAACAGCAATGTTTAAAAACTGTGCAAGCCATGAAATTCAAGTTACCTCTGGGTTTTTTTTTTTTTGCCCTTATCAATCCATAGGATAGTGTTATAATGTAATGACCAATATTTTCACCCTCGGTTAAAATCAAGACACAAATTACAATGTCTTTCTTGGACGGACTCTCTACCACAGTAAATACTTTTGATGATAATAGTTGTCAAATCTGAATTATTGTTTATTCAGATCTGCAGTAATAAACTATTACTAGATTATTCTTGGTAACATTTATTTTATTTTTGGGCTAGTGTTTTATTTCTGAATAAGTTCTCATTTCAAGGCTAGTATTAGTAATGGATTGTGTTGGTAATGCACTATGGGATAAATGACATCAGTGAATATCATATGCGGAGAGCGAAGATTGAGTGCCCTATGAAATTTAGTGTTGCAATGTATCCCATACTGCATCACTTACATACTCTATAACAAATTTATCTTACCACAAATGAAATCTCTAAAACAGGAAAAAGTTATAGAACGAAAACTTGTCAGCAGTTTGATTCAACTATCTGACATGTGCCTTTTTGTTCTCTTTGATGACCATCAAAATTAACATCTGTGAAATTGTTCACACCTCAATGATGTAAAAAGATTCAGACCTTCATGTGACATTTATTAGGACAATAAATGGTGATTCTTGACCAATCATTTCACAGAGTTTCAGATGTGGTAAGACAATGGTATTTTTCTGGGCCAGTTTTTTTTTTCATTCATTTATGCTAGTGTCTGATGTTTTGGCTATTTTTATATCCCCGGAATTTTTGTTTTATACATTATACATTATATTTAAATTCTTTTTATTTTTAACTCCTTGATTGCATCTTAGTCATTTGTTTCATTTTATTGAATATTTTGATTTTCTGATTATTTAAACATGTAAAAATGCCAAAATATTATTAAGGAACTATGTGTACGTATTACCAGTGTTCTCATGTTTCTTATTTGACTTCGTGGCCAAGTGGCTTTAATCTCATGGTTACATATTACAGGGCCTCTTGTTCTCTAGGATCAAATCCTACTTGGGGCAGATCCTAGAGTTAAAAAATGTCCAAAAAAAATTGACATTTCCCTTGTCAGAGGTTGGTGAATTTCTTTGGAAACACCAGATTTCTCGCTATTTCAGAACTGAACACATGAATGTAAAGTGAAAGAATCTTTGACTGTCGCATAAAAGTCCATTACTCCACTCCACTCCACTTCTTATTTTAAAGACATAATGAGTACAGCTCAAAAAATATGGAAATTATATCAGTATTATACCAGTTAGAGATCATCATTAACCCGACTAGCAATTCAACTAACAAATTGGAAAGGTAGCACTTAAACTGAAAGGGGAGATTACTTTAGTCAGATTAAACTTTTGAGTTGCACAAATTTTGATTAGATAAATGTTTAGGGAAAAATTAAAAAATCAACTATCCTAAGGATAAAATTTTCTCAGATTTAGAATTCTTTAAGTTTGAAATAATAATAAATAATTGGTGTAAGTTCCACAATAAATAAGTTGAGTTGAGTAATGGTGTTTAAATCCCAGTCGAGAATATTTCACTTATATTGAGACTTCGCCAGCTATAGGTGAAAGTGCAGAAATTTTGCCTGTGCGTTGTGCTGATGGCACTATAGAGCTGGATTCGTTACCATGCCAAGCCTACAGTGACATGGGACCTCGTTTATTTTAAGTTCCCATCCGAAAGAACCGTGACTTTCATTTCGTAATGCCGAGTGCTTGGCGAAAAGAACAGTCACTATCCACTTTCAAGTCTTGGGTCAGACCTGGTCGGGGTTTGAACCTATGACCTCCCAACAATAAATAAGTAATGTACATGTACATATATCTATGTATATATGTAAGTTTTACAGATATCTGGATATTAAATGTATACATATATGTATTTCTATTTTATATCTAATAATTCCATAAAAATTGAATAACAAACATTTGCACATGTATATATGTCTTAGTGTAATTTCTGCAATTAAATAGACATCACACATCTATTTTAAATGTGATTTCCTAATTAATACACAAGAACTGGGATGTCATAGTATTTTTATTTTTTTCATGATTCCGAACATGCTATAAACAGAATTGTGTGATAATTATTTTACGATATATACAAATAGAAATAGATCTTTAACAGTATAACTGTTCTTGAGAACAGAGTTGTTTTTTTTTTTTTTTTGCATTTTGTATGTTAAAATAAATAGAATTAATTACTGTAAAAAATGTATATATATAGTATTCTCTATGCATGGCGGTTGAAACTGTGTTTGAATGATTTTTAAATATACATTCATATACAAGAAAATGATTTTGGTATATATATATATATATATATTATATACCAATATGATTTTCTTCCTACATTCAAGGGATGGCAGTAGACTTGCTAAGTTCTGATCTCGTCAGGACAATAACAGAAAATATCTTGTTTCATACGCTCATCCAGACACAGTTGAAATCTATGAGATTGTAGATTAGATGCAATATGATTTTATTTTTACCCATTTTGAATGGCTTTACAACCAGTGTAATGCTTCATGCGGTATTGATTTCTCTATATACAATAGTTTTTAAAGCTGAATAATTTTATAAAGTCCACCCTGTGTACCTGAACAATTTTTGACTTTATGGACAGGTAGTCTTTATATAAATTGTTTTAGGTTGAAATATGAAGCATGTAGATCTAAAAATACCTGTGTTAATGTACAGGTGAACTTTTTATACAGGTAGACTCTTTTTACTGCAAATGGTTCATTTGTAGTGTTCTTAGGTTTTTCTTTCTTTTTTAAATTTATGTTATATTTTTTTTTTTATCTAAAAAAAAAACACAATCATTTCAGCAATGATAAAAGACCTAACCAAATAAAAAAAAAAATTTAAAAAAAATAAAAAAAAAAACACTAAAAAAACCCCCCACCTTTTTTCTTGTTTCAAATTATAATGAAAGTTAAAGAAAGACCTTTAGTGGTGGCTGTGTTCCTTCTGAGCTTTGCATAGATATACTTCTAATATCAGATTCCAAAATAAGAAGATGTTAGATTGTATTTAAATAAAGTTTGTCAGTTCTGAGGTGGTGGAGAAAAACAGAGTGCTTAGAAGTGAAAGCCACCATCCACCAGCAATTGAACAGACAAACAATTTTTATACTTACATCTACAAAAGTAGGATTCTGACCTTGGCAGTGAGTCGAGGCACTGTGACCCATTAGCACACATTTTATACCACTGGGTCATTAATCTCCTGAATGACAGGGTGATTTCTTCAACTGAAATATTGTTTGCTATCTTATTAATGAAAACTGTAGATCTACATTAAATCAGATATGTTTGCTATATATGATGAAAATTGCTTGTTGGATTTTATTTTGTTATTTATATTTTGACTTATTCCTGTACATGAAAAAGATTTCAATTTAATAAGAATCTTTGTTGCAGTTTTATTTGTCCAGTATTTTTAGCCATATTTAAGTGGTTATTAGTAAGCTTCTGTTCTCAATGGCAAATTTGCATCATTTTTTTTTTTTTTTTTTTTGTGTTATTTATTTTGCTTATGGTTGGTCAGTGTTGATTGTTTCAGTAAATGTGTATTAATTTGTTGCTTTTTAAAAAATGCCTAATTTTTAAGAATTTTATAAAAAAGGTTTGATAATTGTAGACGATCTTATTTTCACACATTCTTCTCTCTCTCCAGCAATACCAGAGAGTAATTCATTGTTAAATTATTATTATTGTTATTATTTATTATTATTATTATTATTATTATTATTATTATTATTATATATAAATATATATATATATATATATATATATATATATATATATATATATATCAATGGTAACCTTTGTATTTATAATTTATAATTTGAATGTATTTATTCTTTCAATAATAGGAGCGTGAGATGAAGAGACAACAAGCAGTAATGTTAAAAGAACAGGTATATATCTTCAGACATTTGTACTTGTCAGTTTTGAGTTAGTAGATTGTTATTGAGCCCAGACTGTTGCCTCAGATATGATCATTTTCGCCATAATTTCGTGCTTTAGAAAAATAGTTTGCTTCATTTTGTCAGCTTTCCTGTTGATCGTCTGATGTGATTTGTAACCATGGTGACCAAAAATAAAAAAAAAGGTCATATGGCAAATCTTGCAAACCCTATGTTTATTTTTGTACTGTTACCAAACAGAGTTTGGAGAAAAGTGTATAGAAATCATCACATTTTCCATTGTGTGTCATGGCACATAATATCACAAATTTCAAGGCCACAAAGTTTATGTAGGATTTGGGCTTTAGAAGTAGTAGATCTCCTTAAAAAAAATCTGGCCTTTTTTAGAGCACATGTAGAGTGTGCAATGTCATTGTAAATTCATTAGCAACTGTATATGAAAGTGTCTGACTACCTTTCTGAATTGTCAGATTTAAAGAACTTGGAGGTCATCTTGCAGTAATAGTAATACTTCCTTGTTGACCAGCATCCATGTCTTGTTCAAGATTTGAAATCCATTTTTTTTCATTTAGAATTTTGGAAAAAAGGAAAAAAAAAAATAAAGATAAGATTTGTGTTGAGTGTTTTTGAAGGATAAATGTTAAAATAAACATGGTTTAAAAGTGGTTAAAATATTCCTTATCAATTTGGTAATTATAGGAGAGAGAAAGGAAAAGACAACATTATATATTAGTAAAGGCATTGGAAGCTCAGAAAAAACAAGCAGTAAGTACAGAAACTGTCTCATAATCATAACACTTAGTTAAAGTGATGAAACATCTCCCCCCCCCCCCCCCCCCCCCGAAAAAAAAAAAAAAAAATATATATATATATATATATATATATATATATATATAGTAGAACTTCAATGGCTAGAAGTCCAAGAAACTCCGGCCAAATATTCGAGCCATCGGGGTGTTTGATTTATCGAACATTGAGATACAATGAGAGGTTCAGGTTCTCGTGATTATCAGCGGACAAAGAATCATCATATTTGCAATAGGCCTATACCTGTAAATGTTAATAAAATATCCAAATTAAAATTGCAATATTTATCTTGAAATAATAAAAATTCATTGATAATGAAACGGTAGAAATATGACAATTAAAAATACAAAATTCATTACTCAATAATGTTTTCAAACTTAAATGTTGACCTACAATCTGTTGTATGATGTTTTATATCTACGGGGCTAGAAATGACACTTTATTTTAATTTCAACAAGTGATGATACAAAATAAACTTACTTTATTCTAATAACAACACAAAGCACAGTTATCACCGGTCTTTTTTAATAATAGGAAATAATGACAATACACACTACTTTGTTTACTCTAGTGACATGTAAATTACAGAATCCTATGTGCAATCATCAAGTGTGGGGGACTGAGGTGTCAAACTGAACAAACACTTCCACATGTTGTAATCGATTAAGAGATTAAAGAACAGTGTATATTGAGCACTGTCTCATTAGATTAATAAATCAAAGTTTTACTGTTTATATATATATAATACTTAATTAAAAAATTTATAAATATAAAATAATTAATTTGATATTGACTTGTTATTGGTTCATCTGAGCTATCTAGGATTGAGATCGTTTACGGTTTTATGTACATCCTACTCTGTGTAAACTTTTTACATGTTAATGCTTTCTAAATAAAGGTACCTTGAAATAACATTTAAATCGTATTTTGATATATACATTTATTTTAACTGAAGGAACGTGATAGGTTGAAAGAAGAAAAAATGGCAGAGAAAAGAATGAGTAGGGAGAAAAAAATGGTAAGAGTAAAATAAAGATTACTTCTTCTTCCTTATAAAATATCTAGTAACTTTCATTTTTGATGAAGATCATTATAATTAGTTATGTTTAGTTAAATTATGATTTGTAGCATCTTCTGCTATGTCAGGAGGGGACAAAGAAAATGATGTCTCGTTTCCTATCTGGTCATTGAAATCAACAAAATTAAATAGTTATTGTGATGGTATTTTACTGCATGAATTTTGATTATGCATCAACTTGCATATTGCGACGATTCATCTGTTAAAGTGGGTCCTTCTCAGTATGCCATGCATCATTTTAGGCATGGTAAGCTTAAGAACTTTCAAAATCCCAAGATACAAAGGTGAAATTTCTGCCACTTCATCTATAGGCAGTGGTGTTCCAAATATTAGTTAAATGTTCCTAACGTCAATGAAAAATCAATCAACCACCAATTATTCATTTAATCAATCAATGATCAATCAATCAATCACTCAATCACCAATCAATCAGTCAGTCAGTCAGTCAGTCAGTCAATCAATCAGTCAGTCATTCAATCAGTCAATCAGTCTGTCAGTCAATCAATCAGTCACTTAGTCAGTCAGTCATCACTTGATCATCTATTGAAGTATTTTTGTTTCCCATACAAACTTGTATATACAATTTAAATGTTACAGGAACAGAGACGAGCAGAACTTCAGTTTTTAAGAGTTTTAAAAACTCCAGCAGAAGATATGGAATTAACAGATGCCAAAGTAAGCTATGGTTGTGTTATGTTTTATATGTATGTATTGTGTGCATGTATATAACTGTGGTAGTTTAGAGGCCTTGGTAGCCAAGTGGTCTTAAATGGGTGCTCTGCCCACTGCACTGCCTAGGTTCAAATCTTATTGTGACAGATCTTAAATGTAAAAAGGTTAGGAAGTTTGCCTGTCAAATTTCAGTAATTTTCATTTTCCTCTACCACCCCAGAACTTTTTGCCTCAGTGTTCAATAAAATCTTCATTAGATCATAAAACATCATTTATCCAATCTAATCCAATCATGTGAAAGGTCAATACGTGGTGACCAAACATGACAATTTTGAGTCTCAGGTAATAGTCTGATGAAAATGTAAAATAGACATATTTTGCTACAAAACATTGCTAAAAAAAATTCTGAAAATTCTTGCTCTTTCATCATTTTAAAGATTTGGTGATAATTTAATACATGTAGCACTATATAAATTTTAAAGTTTAACTATATTTTCTTTCTTTTCAGCCATTACCAGAATTTCCCAGAATCCCTGGTACACAGGTAGATGGTAATTGTTTGGCAGATTTGTTGATGGTGCTGGAATTTCTCCACAACTTTGGCGATGCTCTTGGATTTGGTAAGTTATTTCCCGGAACCGAATACATTTTTACAAAAGAAAATGACTTCAGATTATAACAATTCTAAATTACTCAATTCAAATATAAATGGGGGAAGGGGGGGTGTTTTTAATTTGAAGTTCCATCTTTCATTTTGCCCTTGTCCCACTTCTTATTGAGTTTTTTTAACAAAATAATGTATCAAAACTTGGTATTTAGTAATTACAGTAGTAGAATATTCTTGTTCAATATTGATATTGAAATTTGAATTGATAAACTTTTTTAATTGTTCAAAATCAGATGAAGAAACATTGCCATCAATGAAGTCACTTCAGGATGGAGTAACAGGGAAGACCGAGGAAGATTCTGAAGAGTACATGTCACTAGTGTCTCATCTAATGAGATATGCTGTCAATGATCCTGGTGTACCCAACCCTAAAGAGGTACGTAGATTTTTTATACTGATATAGATTTTTTATTGGCCTAAAGTTAGTGTAAACAATATTTTATTCATTATATCAGTACAAGACAATAACATACATAATTATAAATATATATATGGATTCGGAAACAATGGTTAAATTTAATCCATCTCCAAGAATTACAAAAGTACTATACTGACAATAAATATTAATCTACAATTGAATCTCGTTATCTTGAACACGGATATCTCGAACTTTCAGATAAGTTGAACTTTTAGAAAAAGTCCGGACAGAATTGTTCTTTATTTAACTAAAATAACTCCGGTTATCTCGAACTCTGAAATCTCGAATTTCCGGATATGTCGAACAAATTTTTCATCCCCATGAATGAAAATCCTAGAAAAATAACATTCGTTAACTCAAACAAAAATTTTAAGAAAATATTTTTTGGTAGATTTAATTAATTTTAAAAATCTAGTGACTGTCGGCACTGTTGATTTAAAACCAATACATTCATTATTATTAAACTGCACTGACCTTCTGATTTCTTTAATCCGTTAATTATTATCGTTGCATAAACAAATAAACCATCAGGAAGATTAACAGGTGTTTTCATTACTGCCAAGCTTAACATAATGGTTGTGTGATGTGAACATCAATCAAAAAACCGGAAGCTTGGGGTGATTAAAGTACACAAAGCGAAACCGGAATGCGGAACAAAACGGACTCACTGTTTGTCGGTAAAATACAATAGTGTAATCAGTTATTGACAGATTTTGAGTAAATAAAGAAAATCTTATAAAACAAAATGCATAAATCTATCATTTACCAATGCGTTTTAACATGTCATTAAGTGAACCTGTATGGTGATTGTATGGTTGAATTGTTTTGATATTAATTTATTGATATTTTGTGTAATAAACAATATTTACTTTATTTTTTTTTAAATTTTCATTCTTACAGCTGCAACATTGTAGCTGAAAACAAATGTACTTAACACACATATTTCACTTTTATTAAAAAAACAGTAAACAATATTTTGTAGCTGGAAAGCAACATAGTCCATGTACTTCTCAGCGGTATACAGATATACATGTACTTATGAATAAAATTGTACTTGAATACTATCACACAATACTTGAAAATGAACAGTGTCGACACTATTTTGTAACCGACTTGCTTATCACGTATTAAAAGAGATACAGAGGCATCGGTAAATACTGAGAATTTTGTGGACATAAGCATTACATAATACAGGAAGTGACTTCCGATAGGTCTGTACGAGTTACTTCCCTTTTTTGCCGGTTTTTTTTCCACATCATTTATCTCGAACTTCGGATAAGTCGAACTTTATGCATTTCCCCGCGGAGTTCAAGATAACGAGATTCAACTGTATATGATATGCACTTATGTCAAAAAAACATAACTGGTTTGGACAAAAATGTTTACATTGTTATAAGTATAAATTAACACTATTACTTGCTGATTGTAAAATTAAATCCTGAAAAAAATGCACGTTGAGTAACTTGTTTGAATCTTTTACTATCAATTAAACTTTTAAGAAGATTATAAAGTTATACTCGTCTTTATTCATTGGAAGTTATTTTCTGTTTGTTGACACTTGGACAGATTTCACATCAAATTATATTTCATCTTTAAGTAAACTAATTGTAAATTTCAAAGTTTTGGAAAGACATTAAAAAATGAAATACATATACATGTATATACATGTACATGTATATAACTTGTATTTTGTTTATTTCTTACTTAAAAAGGTTGATAATCAAAGATATTTTTATTACATGAACACAAAATTCAAAAGTAAGCTATTGTGATCAGCCTTTTACCATCATCAATTGTACAGTATGTCATGCATCAATTGTTCTCCATTGACTTTCTTACATCATCCGTTGTACATCTATGGCAAGCAAATTGCACAATAATTCGAGAAACCTACATTTACGCCGTAAAACCTAGTTTTGCGGTCGTAAAACCTACTTTTACGGTCGTAAAACCAGGTTTTGCACCGTAAAACCTACTTTTGCGATCGCAAAACCCAGTTTTACGAATTATTGTGCAATTTACGCCGTAAAACTAGGTTTTACGACCGTAAATGTAGGTTTTACGATCGTAAAAGTAGGTTTTGCGATCGCAAATGCATATTTTTTATTTTTTGTGCAATTTGCGTTGTAAAACTAAGTTTTACGGTATAATAACATGTATGAACACCGTAAAACCTACTTTTACGATCGTTAATTTTATTATCAGTCGCAAAACCAAGTTTTACGTCGTAAATGACAATTTACTTTATACTTGTGCACAGTATTAACATTTACGTTATCTGATTGGTTAATAGTTTTTAATGTCATGTAACCCCTTATTTGATTGGATAAAGTGTATGTGTCAACAATATAAGATCAAATTATTAATCGATCTATTGAATAATAAACAATTTAGCTTGTGGTATAATCTAAATAAAGCGATTTTTAAAAAATCAAATAAGGCCATAAAAATACTAGTAATTAGTATTAGTATTAGGGTTTGTGTAATTATATATAATAGAGTATTCTATATCTCTGACTGGGTTGTATCAGCGACATTAAAACCGTTTAAAAACCACTGCCGGGTTGTATAAATACTACCTATTAACTACTTTATTTGTATAAGTAATCAGTAGTAAATAAAGTATTAAAAATATAATAAAAATATTTTTTAAATAATTATTTGGGTAAAATATAACATTGTTCATTCGTGTGAATTAAAGATATTATCATATTATAAAGATATTGTACAGCATTAATAAATGCAATAACGTGGAATCTTAAGACAAAAGGAAATAATAATGATAATAATTTGACATCGGGTAAATATTAGTTAATACTAGTAAATTATGTTATTGTCCCCAATTAATCTGTATTGTTCTACGGCACAAGTACATACGTGAATATGTCCTCATCTAGCGGAGTCTGCCATAATATCGAAGAAGCCATGCATTCGAATTTATATAAAAGCTTAACACCTGGCATGTTATATCAAAATTTTAAACACTTCTTTTTATTATTATTGACCTGTTCGTATGAGTTACATGATGAAGGACCTTGTTAGTGATTCATTTTTCGTATAAGTAATTTTTTATCATTGTTTTAACAGAAAATAGGAATGCCAGTAGAATTTCTATGCTAATCTATTGCACAATCTCTTTCAGCTAAAACTTTTAATTTTATGTTTAAAAGTCGTAAAATATTTATTTTTAAATTTTCTCTATTTTCGACGTTGTATTTAAATCAATAATTGTGAATCAAATTGTGTCTCGTATGTGTTTTAGGCAGGGTGTCACTTTTTTGATGTATTTATTTGTAAATACTTTTAAATATCATTAAATTAGATATATGGCACATTAATAAACTATTTTACTGCTACATTTTCTCTACTGTATATCGTAAAGTCAATAAAAATAAATGATTAATAAATTTTAGTGCTAAAATAATTTGCCAAAATCTCTGAAATTCTTACAATTCCCATCGAGTTTACCCGATTGAGCCAAATTATAATAATAATAATGATAATAATAATAATACTATTTCTAACAATTCAAGTTTGTTGTTACAAGGGAAAAAATATTCGTGTTCACTAGGTTCAATTTAAAGCTATACATACTTCATTTCATTTCATTTCATTTCATTTTATTTTATTTTATTTTATTTTTTTTTTAATTTTATATCCTATTTTTATTTATTTATTTATTTATTTATTTATTTATTTATTTATTTCAAAAATTAAAAATACAACTACAAAGTATTAAGATGGTAATCAGTCAAATAGTTTAATTTTGTACTGATCCATTAACATAAAAACTTTTAAATAATAATATTTCTTTTATTACAATCCGTAAAGAAGTATTATTAAAAACGCCATATCATATTATGCGTTCAGAATTTGGAGAGAAAAAAAAACACGTCGTATCCACCCCTACAAACCAAACTCGTAAATAAGTTTAAGTATATCACACATTTTATATTTTGAATTGTGCATTTTTAATAAACTTTTAATAAAGCATAGCTTTCGAAAATGAATAAGAAGTGTCAGAAGTGCGATGTATCTTTAATTGTATTTAATCTTTTTTGCTTCTTGATCGATTTTTTTGCTAATAAATATTGAATGAAGTTTTAATTGTACTGTTATTAAAACATAAATTAATAATGTCTCAAATATTCTACTTATCTTCCTGTTTTTTTTAGTCTTAACACACGCACATGCACTCTCAATTTTTGTTAATTTTTGAACAACACATCAATTAGCGCGCCACGAAGCCATTTGTAACGAGCAATCTCATTGGCTAACTTATTTGATGTTCGTAAAACTAGGTTTTAAGATCGTGAATTTTATTAACGGTCGTAAATGTATTTTGTTTAAAAATGCACAATAATTGTGGTAAAACCTGGTTTTGCACCGTAAATTAACATTTACGAACGCAAATGCATTTCAACTTGAAAACCTGAATTTACGGTCGTAAAACCTAGTTTTACGGCGTAAATTGCACAATAATTCGTAAAACTAGGTTTTGCGATCGCAAAAGTAGGATTTACGGCGCAAAACCTGGTTTTACGATCGTTAAAGTAGGTTTTACGACCGCAAAACTAGGTTTTACGGCGTAAATGTAGGTTTCTCGAATTATTGTGCAATTTGCTTGCCATATACATCAACTTTTCTGCCTTAACACTGTAAGTTACAGTGTTTGTCAAATCCTCAACAAACATACCTGTGTATGCAGAGTCAAATCCTCATCAAACATACCTGTGTATGCAGAGTCAAATCCTCAACAAACATACCTGTGTATGCAGAGTCAAATCCTCATCAAACATACCTGTGTATGCAGAGTCAAATCCTCATCAAACATACCTGTGTATGCAGAGTCAAATCCTCATCAAACATACTTGTGTATGCAGAGTCAAATCCTCATCAAACATACCTGTGTATGCAGAGTCAAATCCTCAACAAACATACCTGTGTATGCAGAGTCAAATCCTCATCAAACACCTGTGTATGCAGAGTCAAATCCTCATCAAACATACCTGTGTATGCAGAGTCAAATCCTCATCAAACATACCTGTGTATGCAGAGTCAAATCCTCAACAAACATACCTGTGTATGCAGAGTCAAATCCTCAACAAACATACCTGTGTATGCAGAGTCAAATCCTCATCAAACATACCTGTGTATGCAGAGTCAAATCCTCAACAAACATACCTGTGTATGCAGAGTCAAATCCTCATCAAACATACCTGTGTATGCAGAGTCAAATCCTCATCAAACATACCTGTGTATGCAGAGTCAAATCCTCATCAAACATACCTGTGTATGCAGAGTCAAATCCTCAACAAACATACCTGTGTATGCAGAGTCAAATCCTCATCAAATATACCTGTGTATGCAGAGTCAAATCCTCAACAAACATACCTGTGTATGCAGAGTCAAATCCTCATCAAACATACCTGTGTATGCAGAGTGAACCTCTTCACAAAAGCCAGGTTAAGTTCTTAAATTTTTCATGTTGGATAAAAAAAAAGATCACTAGGTAATAAAATTATAGGAAAATCCTTGTTATCTCTCTAGAGACTACTTCTTTGTCCAATCTTCTTCAATCTTACCCAAAGTAATCCTCTTGACAAAAGGTGAGCACCAAAAGCTTGCATGTTTTTTGGGTTTTTTTTGTTTATACAATGTACATGTAAGTACAATACCTGCTACATGTATAATGTATGCATATAACCTCCCTCTATAGAAAAAATGTACAAATATGTATTACCAGTAAATTATTATTTTGCAGAGACATTGTTGTATTTGAGATTCAGTTTGTGTGTCAAATCTTGTGTTAATATACAATAACTTTATTATAAGTTCTATATGCATTAGTATTCTGGTATTATTGTAGGCCGTAACCCGACTTGGACAGAAAATAGCAGATGTTGAAATAAGCGATGCTGTTGTAGGTGAAATTCTGAGAGTTTTTGTCATCGCTAGAAATGGTGGGAAAAATGAGGTAAATCTGTTACAATACACAGATATGTAAAAGTTTGTAAAATTTCTATGTTATGATACAGATTGCATGATCACATTACTTTACCCATTAACTGTAGGGCTCTCAATGGCTGAATGGTCATAAAGAGTGCGCTCATGGATCACAGGGTGAAATTTTGTTCTGGAGGCCGAGTTAATAAAATTGTTTTATACACTCATCCAAAATTATCTATACACCTAGATTTTGATGTAAAAACTTTTATTTGGAGTTAAATGTGATTATATTGTGAATGTTCTCAATTAATCTGACTTATTACACATTAACTATTATTATTTCATTGATGGCCTTTTTTTTAAGAAATGTATTAAAATTTGGATGTCTCACCAACCAACCCCCCATCCCCCCCCCCCAAAAAAAAAATAAAATAAATAAATCAAAAAAAGCAAAAAAAAAAAAATAATAAATCAAAAAACCAAACAAAAAAACAACAATCCCCCCCCCCCCCCAAAAAAAAAAAAAAAAAAAACACACACACACACACACACACAGAGTGAAAAGTTTTTTTAATTGCATTGTAATTTAATCTTATCACCCTGGCAACTGTAATTAATTTTATTTCAATATTTGATCATTTGTATAATTAATCAACTATTTATTGATATTTGTTGTCATGGTAATTTATATAGTAACCCGTTGACTATTTTACAGATGAGTGAATGGCTGACTCATTCTCCTGTAGAGTCACTGACTCCGACTCAGAAAGGATCTGTGTTAGCATTCCTGTGTAACGAGTTACTCTGTGGGAAAGCCATAACTGCGTACGTACATGTGTAACTTTAATAGAGATAAATTTGATTTCATTTTATCTCATTTATTTTAGAATCAAGTTTGATCTAATTCAAGTCACTGGGATATTTATCTTTTTAGCATGTCTGCATTAAGTGCATAATAAGTTTTTGTTGTCCCTTGGCATCAGTGCTGACTAAGTGAAGTATGGAGCAAACAAAATGAAATATTTGGGTAGTATCTGGTATTTTCATTGGTGAAGTTACATAGAAATATATTAAAAATGTTCACAATAAAATATAGCATAAACTGTTTGAAGTAAGCTTTTCAAAGCTTTATAAAATTGGGTTTTAAAGCTGTTTGTTGAGGTAAAACAAATGTTTTAAACATTATCACCATGGTTTTTATGTCCATTTTATGGGTTTATTGGTAAAATTTTATTTAAGCAATGTTGTAAATTATGTATCCATACAGATGAACTGTATTTATGGCATTTGTCACTCTCTGGATTAATTTTAAAATTTAAAACAGAATAGACTTTGATGCTAGAGTGTAGTAGTTTTAAGTGAGTTTACCAAGCTAATGATGGGGATTAGAACAGGATTCTATTCTTCTGACAGTTTTGGCTTGTGCAGGAGATGGAAATCACCTAAGAATGCTATATTGTTTTATTGTTTGTTCTTTAATAAATGATCTTTGACTGCTATTTATCATTAAGTTATTAGTAATTTCTTTCGTATTTTATGGAATGTTTTCTGTATTTACAGTGAAGTAGATCGTCACTTAGATCATATGGGTGATATCAGAAGAGATAAGTGGGTTGTTGAAGGAAAACTTAGAAGGTAAAAGTCTTATGTTGATCATTTTTTAATTCAATGAAATGTTTTTAAAAAATTATTTAAATTTTAATTTAAATTTAATTTAATTTAGTTTAAATTTTGATTTTTGATTTATCTCATTGTTAGCTTAATTAACACATTGGTGGTGATCAGTTTATCATTTGATCATTTAAGCATTAGCAAGTTTCATGATGTCTTAATAATTTTAAACCAATCTTAAATATACAGCAGTTTCAATTTTTAAAATTTTCTTTATTAAAGAACTTTGATTGTTTCATTTAATTAACAGATTAAGAATGATACAAGCAAAGAAATTCCATCGTCCAGTTCCAAAGCCACCACCAGATGGCGATAATTCAATGACCTTGGGTGAAGGTGATGATAGTATGTCACATAACATGTCTGTCAGTAGTAAAAGAGGAAGTGAAGATGAGGAGGAGAAGGATGAAGACAGTGGTAATGATAGTGATGATTGCCATGACAACAATACATCACAAGATGCAGATGGGGAGGTGAGTTGTTAAAGTTTAAATTTTGAGTATTATTAAATTTATCTTAATAAAAGCTGTTATAGTGTTATAAATTTTGATAACAGAATAATCTTTTGTTCAGACTTTAATGAAGTCATCTAATATGTTGTGAAAAACGGATTGCTGGTATTAAGAAGTACAAACTTTTTAGCAAAAAATAAAAAGAAAATTTAAAAAATGAAGAAAAATATAATAAGATTAAACTATGATGACTGACACCAAAGATTCAAACCGAGATGTTTTGGTTATTTACATGTATTTGTGGTTTAATAAAGATACATGTTTTGTAATTTCCAGATGGAAGAACCAGTAACTCTAGAAGATTGTGAGAAACAGATAGAGAAATTACAGAAGGTTTGTTCTTTTAATGTAATGTTCTTTTATAAAACAACTTTTGTAGAATCATTATTATTCATTGTTTAAAAATAGAATATCATTACTACTATCCGCATCCTCATTTATAAATACATACATGTTTGTTTTTAACTTACTGTTACGTTGAAGACAGCCAGTGAAATATATAATAATTATTTTTTGGTATAAAGAATCAATATTTACTGTATTTTGTATTTTAGCAACATGCTCAGTACAGAGAGAAAGTATTTCAAGCCTCACATAAAGTACGAGCCATCAATTTTGGTCAGGATAGGTACAAGCGACAGTATTGGGTGTTGCCTTGCGCAGGTGGTGTTTATGTGGAAGGTCTCGAATCCGGAAGCTTCACCAGTGACGAAATTGCAGAGGAAGTGGAACAAATGGAGACGGACAATAAAAGTGATATTAAAAAAGTGAAACAAGAAAATGAACAAGAGAGTAATAACAATAATGACTCCATATCTAACACTGTGAAATCAGAAACTTGTTGTACTGATATCAAAGTGGAGGACAGTAAAATGACCAATCAAAATTCAGAAACAAATTCACCTCAGAACTGTGCAGATTTAAACTCTGTAAAAACCGAGGCTAAAGTAAATGTTAATACAGAAGTGCAATTCTGTAATGGGGAGATAACTCCATCATCCTCGGAAAATAATAGTGCAATTAATCAGTCTAATTTATTCCTACAGACTCCTACTTCAACTAAGTTGAGTGATTTGTGCAATTTAGCGACTGTAAAAACAGAATCTTGTCAAGATGAATCCAAAGCGGTTGTGACTAGTTCTCATTCACCATCATTATTGTTTTCACCATCATCATCGCCATTTTTGTTGTCCACGTCTTTGCCATCAACACCAAATAGTGTTTCTGTTACCACATCAACGCCATTACCTGAGCAGCAACTGCTTAAGGCAGCATCATCATCAAATGTGTCACCCCTAACATCGGCATCATCATCAACGACAACCACAGCAACTTTCACATCTACTCCATCATCGACTGTAACCTCGGAAACAAAACCAAAGTTTCTCAGTATAGACTCTTTACTAAAGAAAGAAGATACACCAAGTGTACAAAATGATCACTTTTTCCCATCACCTGTGTTTCCAGTTTTGCCTCTAACTCCCGACCAAATGTTAAAAAATTTCAGTGACTTATCTGAACAAAAACCATGGTTTAGTATATTACCCAGAATGCCTTGTGATGATTTATCTCTAACAACAGGTTCAGGACAACTACCAACAAGTCCATTTAGTACATCGCCCTTCCTTTCACCATTACCTTTCCGTGCCTTTCCAGTACAAAGTCCATCATTTGCATCATTCCAGATGGGTCAGTTATTCGGAACTCCTTCAGATTTTAGTGCTACATCAAGTACAACCAGTACACCTCAGGTTGATACATTTAAAGTGCCATCTACACCACGATCGGAGACTGATACACCTTCAGCACAGAGTCAAACAGAATTTAACGATTTTCCAATTCAAGAAGAGAAAAAAGAAAGACAGCCTATCCCTGAAGGTAAAAAAAAGATATACATTTGTGTGTATATATATATATATATATATATATATATATATATATATATATATATATATATATATACACATATATATATATGTGTGTGTGTGTGTGTGTTTGTATCTCTCTCTCTCTCTCTCTCTCTCTCTCTCTCTCTCTCTCTCTCTCTCTCTCTCTCTATATATATATATATATTGAAATTGAAGAATGTTTATATTAATTAAAATTTGATAGGATCGTTGGCTGATGGTTATGTTGTTTAATATCACATCAAGATTTTTAGCTATTTGTGATGAGAACAAGTTTCTTAACCTAATATTATAAATTTTATTTAAGAACATGTATATGCAAGTGTGGGTAATATGGTCTGCCTTGTACTAGAGTGTACTCTGGGTGACTTTTTGTTAAGGTTTGTGCTGACCAAGTCATTTTACTGTAGACAAGCATGCCACTCCCCAAGTTGCATCTTGGAACCTTGTAAACCATTAGATACTTTGTCCTCTTAATGCAAGGTGCCAGGTGAGGAAGCAGTTTTAACATTTTATGTATAACCAAGTTTGAGTTCAAACCCCATGGCTTTCTGCTGTTGAGGCATACACACTACCACTTAGCCACTAAGGTGATCTGAAATATGATAGGAATCTTTTTATGGTCTTTATTAAGGTTATAAACTCGTACACAAAACTCATGCACAACTTGGATTAATCCTTGAGACTGATTAGAAAGAATGTCAGGTTTTGAGTATCTGAAAATTTGCTACCTATACCAAATAAAATAACATTCTATCAACCATTATAAGTACAAACTCCATTCTACCAACCATTAAAAGTAAGAACCCCGTGTTTTTTTTTTTTTTGAAAAATTAGATAATGATAAATGTATGTTTATACATGTAGAAGTAAAATTTCATTTTCAGAAATGCAGCGTGGTTGGTGGAGGATTACTAATGATGACCAAATTAAAAGTTTATGCAGATGTTGTCATCCCCGTGGAATTAGGGAGCGGAACCTACAGAAAACATTACAGAAGTTCATGGAGTTTGCTTGTGAATCTTGTAACCGTGGTGACAGTGACGGTAATTATCTGTTTATGTCATACATTTGTCCACTCTTCAAATGTAATTTTGAAGTTAAACTTGACAAGATCTTATTGAGAGAAAATTGGTTATTTACTTGTTGGCTTGCTGAATATCTTTGTTTTTCACCCTTCACTGTTGGCTTGCTGAATATCTTTGTTTTTCACCCTTCACTGTTAGCTTGCTGAATATCTTTGTTTTTCACCCTTCACTGTTGGCTTGCTGAATATCTTTGTTTTTCACCCTTCACTGTTAGCTTGCTGAATATCTTTGTTTTTCACCCTTCATTGTGAGCTTGCTGAATATCTTTGTTTTTCTCCCTTCACTGTTAGCTTGCTGAATATCTTTGTTTTTCACCCTTCACTGTTAGCTTGCTGAATATCTTTGTTTTTCACCCTTCACTGTGAGCTTGCTGAATATCTTTGTTTTTCTCCCTTCACTGTTAGCTTACTGAATATCTTTGTTTTTCTCCCTTCACTGTTAGCTTGCTGAATATCTTTGTTTTTCTCCCTTCACTATTAGCTTACTGAATATCTTTGTTTTTCTCCCTTCACTGTTAGCTTGCTGAATATCTTTGTTTTTCACCCTTCACTGTTATTTTGCTGAATATCTTTGTTTTTCTCCCTTCACTGTTAGCTTGCCAAAAATCTGTGGTTTTCAATTGACACTGGTTTTCTTCACCATTCCTCAGAGTCTTGGTGACCAAGTGGTCTGACGGCAGGAGGTACTGGAATATATAATAGTCTGTCTGTACATCTGTCTTTCCACTCCAATAATGTTTCCATTCAATAATTACTCATTTACAAATTGTTTTTGATCAAATATTGCACAAATATTTACAAACATGATATTATAGGGGTTTGTCTCTCAAGAGACTACATTTTTATGATTGATGCATAAACAACATGTACATGTTTGTATTTTGTATATACATGTACTATCAATATTGTATATAAACCAAATTAGTGATATTTTGTATATACCTGATTTGTGTAATTCACTGTTCTTTTATATATTACCCGGTAGTTATTATTTGATTTTTAGCATTTAGTAATATTAAGCCTGTTGTCTTAGAATTTCGTGTAAATTATTAAACAAATATGTTATGGAGTTGTGGGCTATATCTCAGTTTATGGACTGGGCAGGCACCCCAAAATTAGGATATGAACTGAAACAAAGTTAAGATGAATTAATTATTTGTTATATTATACCGAATGGATCTCATCTTAAAATAGATACCAGCATTTTTCTGGAATTAATTATTTCCTTTTAGAGGATGATTGTTTACATATCACAGTTGCCGTTCCTGACTGTAACTTTGTATTTTGTATCTACTGACTCAACTATTCGGGTTAAGATGTACTTTTGTGTAGTGTAATATTTCATCATCAAGGATAATCGTGGCATAAGCAAATGTAATAGAGACTGAAGCCTTTGTCTGTATTGCAAAATACAACCCAGAATAAATTTGATGCACTTATTATAAAAACTAATTTATGAGGTACATGTATAATGTTAAAAATATTTCAAAACAAGACATGTTTTTGATTACGCATTTTTAATTGAGCAAAATTGACTTTTTTGCAGTAGTTAATATGGAATCATCAGACTCATCGAGTGATGAGGAGGAAGAAGAAACAGAAGAAAAAGAAGAAAAAGACAAGGAAAAAACAACAGAGGAGAAATCAGAAAAGACAGAAAGTGAAAATCCAGAAGAAGAATCAGTCACTGAAGATAAAAAATCGAAATCGGAAAAGAAAGTCTCTGTCTTAAGTGAAGAAGATATAAAAGCGAGTCTTCAGAAAGCTGCACATCAAGTGGAACTAAATCTGTTGGAGGAGGTGGAGAATCTGGAAGAACGAGTCGCCTCGGCTAGTCTTCAGATAAAGGTATGATAGATCCTAGCTGTAAAATATACATATTACCGGTAGTTGGATGGCTCGAGTGATACAGAAGTATAAGTACAATTAAAACTCATTTAATGTTTCTCCGTAGTTCTGTCACCTTGCTGATAACCAATGTATGAAAGCCTATGGTTGTTTCTTTTATATTTAATTTTTTTTTCTGGTGTCTCCCTAGATTAATCACTTTACCACTTTTTAACGCCAAAACCAGACTGAACAAAAGGTGGCAATAAAAAAAGGTTTTACAGTATAAGAACTGCTAAAGGTTGTTCAGATCTAATGCCAGATATTTATAAACCTGAATGAGTCTAACCCACATACATGTATACAGGTAGTAATTACATTTTATTGTCAAGTTGCGTCGCCTCTTATATTAAAATAGACTAGCTGTATCTTTTGCCATCAATTTTTAATTGACCCCTTCTGAACTCCATTTTGTCTGATACTTATACAAATTATAGAGTTTTGAATAAAAAAATTGATGTAAAAAACAATTTCTCTGCTCCATTTTACATTAACGGTAGTCTCAATGTTTCACAGATGTTACTCTTTTCTGTGTTCTTGTAAGATTTTACAGTAGTTTTTGTGCAGTTGAAACAAATTTCAAAAAGTAGTGTAGTTGGCTGTACTGTTATCAGTTTAAGCCTCTTTGATTTAAATCTAATTAACGAATATGCAATTTTGGTGGATTCCACTGTGTAGAGCAAAATCTGCTTTAATCTCAAGTGCTAAAGATTCATAGTAAAACAATGATGATGAATTGTATACAAAATGTTTAAGTAATTTGTAATATTTTACAGGGATGGAAAGTACCACAGAGATGCTCTGAAGATTCTCAGGTTAAAATTGTTGACAAGACTCAAACGGAATTGAAGGAAAATGAGTATTATCCAATGGAAATGGCTCGTAAAAAATTACTTAATCTTGAGCCTAATATAGAAAGGAGATATATGAAACCACCACTCTGTAAAGCGTAAGTATATAAGGAATACCCTTGTTCTTATCAGCTGAGAAGAATACATTCTGCATTTTTCATTCCCAACCTGTTTCAGCCTTAAAATATTTTATTACAAATGATTCAGGATAATGTTAGCGTTAACCAATCAATTTTTTACCATATCCCAGTAGGAAGGTTTCGGACAAAGAATAATTGTTGAAAAAATAAAAGTAGTATTGCAGAACGTGTCAGTTAAAACTACATATTGAAACATGTGTAATAAATGCAACATGGCACTTTACCTGTAAAAATGACATGAATTCTTAAGATGTAAATATAGAGAAACTGATCAAAACATTAAAAATATCACCCCCTCCCTGAGAAAATAAATATTTTGACCACACACACACACACACACACACCAGTGACGTTGGATGAAGATATATTTGATTTTTTATTGCCTGGATTTAGAAGTCTAGTCCAATGCAAACTCTATTTTTATGTGTGTCCATGATATACATATAAAGTGTATGTCTTTACACTTGTCTGATCTGCTTTTGTTATTTTGTCTCAGCAGGGTCCAGATAAATCTGGCCAGCATTACAGCTAATACAATCAACGAAAGTCGCAGAGATTCTGTAACTAATGACGAGGATGATGATGACTGTGAAAGGGAAATAATTGAGAGGCCAGAAGACATTCCATCTGGACTAGCAACATGGAGGAATGCTGTTGCCATGGCTACCTCACCTGCACAACTTACATTGTGTGTGTTTCAATTAAATAATGCAATAGCCTGGGAGAAGTCCATTATGAAAGTGGTATGTATATTTAATTTTTCTGATTTTATTTATGATGAAATTTACAAATTAATTATTATAATATCTGACCTAGCAAGGCAATCAAAATTTGTAATCTATAATTTACCATTTCAGCTTGCTTGAAATTCTACATTCCTTGTAGAACTGTTTAATGGCACTTTTGAAATAAGGTTCTATGCTGAAGTGACACTATAAATTTTGTGAAAACATACTTACTTTCACAGTATACTGTATCTGTGAATTTTTGTGTCAGTTAATTTTGTTACAATTGTCATTTCAGTATATTTACAACATCACATAATGGTCAATGTAAATTGAAAATGAATTGTACCAAAATAAAATATTGTAAAATATTATGAAATTTTATTTTTGCCTTTTTTGTTACTCTTGATTTTTTTAAAAAAAAATTACCAGTTAACATTAATTTAAACTTATTTTTGGTGATTAGGGATCTTTGTTTCACTAATTTAGCAGAGTGTAATAGTAACTGCAGACTTAATTCTACCAATCTTATGATAATGAATTATTTGTAGATGAATGCACACTTTTATAAATTGTGAAGTATAGTTGACTTTACAAATTTCTCTTTACAGCTATGTCAGATATGCCGTAAGGATGATAATGAGGCTATGTTGTTGTTATGTGATGGATGTGATCGAGGCTATCATACTTATTGCTTTAAGGTAAGAACCATTATGTAATTGATATATTTGTACAGTAAAATCAATATTTAATGACCATCCGTGGAAATCTAATGTTGTGAAAACCATGAAATATGATGTCAATGAAAATTCTGAATTACCAAAACCTCCAATTGGATTAATTTATTTTTTTCACAAAACTTGATTCCATGAAATAATCTCCAAACAGATAAGCAGAATTTTTTTTTAATTTTTAAAATGCAAAACTGGGAAATTTAAACCCAATAAAAATTAATTATAATATTCTATAATTATTCATAGGATAATGTGTACATGTATATTACCTGTATGTAATACATGTCTTTTTTATATTTTTTCCAGCCAAAGATGGAGAACATACCTGATGGTGATTGGTATTGTTATGAATGTATATCTAAGGTATGTTTATAGTGAAGTATAATTGTATTTAAATATAATACATCTGTATATCTGTCAGTTTTGGAAATATTGGAGGCTTTATTGTCCAAATGGTCTAAAGCATGTAACAATTCATGGTCCAATTTCATCATACCTCCTGATCAGGGGTCCGGAAACGGTCATATTTGCCGGACATGTCCCACAAAAAATATTTTTGTCCGATGTGAAAAATCACTTGTCAGACATTTTTAGTTAATAGTTGAATTCAGTTAATTGGACACGTAAATAAAAATGTTTGTCGGTCATTATTTTACTCGAGTATTGTTTGCTATCACCTGTCAACCGTTTTCAATAAATACCACAGATCTTATAATTAGACTTTTGTTTATTAATCAGTTAGATCAAGAATCCATGTTCTCAATCTGTTCCTTTTGTTTCATCGTCCGAACCCTCATTTATTTTGTTGTTAAGATGTTTATTGAGTAATCACATCGCTTTACAGACGTAAGCCATAAACAGCTGATTACCAGAGTTGATCCTGGAAGGCCATGGTCGTCCGGCTATATCAAAGAGGTTACACGCGGGATGTCAAATAAGACTATGACCACATCGTATGGTCTTGACAAACTGTTAAGTTATAAATAATAATTTTAAAAAGCAATCAAAGAGGTCTCGAAATGAGGTTTAGTAAAGTTCGTGTAACTTCAGAAAAACGAAAATGCACGATTGTCAATAAACAAAGATGGCCATCAAACCTTGTGTCGTCAACGACGTTGGTACAAAAATCGACACTATGTGGACACATGAGCCTGACCACATTTAGCTAAATAACCTCTACGTAGTATTTAAATCCTTTTAAAAATCTATATGATATTAAAAATTTAAATCTTTTAAATACATTGTCAATACTATTTAATAAAAGTTTTGCTATTCACAACATCGGTGGTACAGTTTTTTTTTTTTCTTTTTTTTTTTTTTTTGTTTTGCTTTACACAGCATAGGTGGTACGGTTGCTTTGAAAAAATGTCCGACACCCCAGTCAAAGTTTTCCGGAGCCCTGCTCCTGATCTACATCATGTAACAATTCATGGTCCATTTTCATCAGGCCTCCTGGTCTACAGCATGTAACAATTTATGATCCAATTTCATCATACCTCCTGATCTACAGCATGTAACAATTCATGATCCAATTGCATCATACCTCCTGATCTACAGCATGTAACAATTCATGGTCCATTTTCATCAGGCCTCCTGGTCTACAGCATGTAACAATTCATCACCCAATTTCATCATACCTCCTGATCTACAGCATGTAACAATTCATGATCCAATTGCATCATACCTTCTGATCTACAGCATGTAACAATTCATGACCTAATTTCATCATACCTTCTGATCTACAGCATGTAACAATTCATCACCCAATTTCATCATACCTCCTGATCTACAGCATGTAATAATTCATGGCCAAATTTCATCAGACCTCCTGGTCTACAGCATGTAACAATTCATGGTCAAATTTCATCAGACCTCCTGGTCTACAGCATATAACAATTTATGTTCCATTTTCATCAGACATTCTGATCTACAGCATCTACCGTAACAATTCATGGTCCATTTTCATCAGGCCTATTGGTCTACAGCATGTGATTAAGGATCACAGCACTCCTTGTTGCCTTGGTTCAAATCCAAGTAGGGACAACGTGAGTAAGTTTGTCAGTTTGCTTGATAATGGTCGTGGTTTTTCGGGGGGGGCTCTGATTGCCTCCTCCATCAATTTTATTCTAGTTAAATTTTTAATTATGATTTAAAATGGAAAAGATTTTTTTTTGCTTAATACCTAGTGAATTAAAACATTTTATATGCATTACTTTTGTTATAATTAGGAAATTAGCTACATATTGCCATCAAAACAAAAGATTTTCTTTTAAATAAAAGAATCTCAATATCATCTCAACTGGGATTTTAAAATCTCTATTTTAATGCAACTAGTCAATCTGCTACAGCCTGAATTATTTTACTGTTGCTGAGATTAATAATTTTCTTGTTGCTTTATATCCTGCAGGCTACTGGAGAACCTTGTTGTATAGTCTGTGGTAAAAGAACAGGTAAAATTGTAGAATGTGATGCCTGTCCAAGAGCTATCCACCTTGATTGTTTAGACCCACCATTACCGCGAATGCCTCGTAAATGGTTATGTCAGGCCTGTGTTCTTAGCAAGGTGAGTCGATCTTTTATGGCTTTTAGTGGGAAGGAAAATAAATAATTAATTTTTACCTTTTAACAAAAATTTAAAAACAAGTTTTATGACAGACTTCATAAATGTTCATGTATGTCTCCTTGGTTCAGAATTTTGTGCTCAGTATGTTAATAACCAGGTAAAAGAGTCTTAACTCCATACCTTCACACACAAATAAGGGGTGGGAAAGTAATCTGAAAAAAAAAACATCTAATAGTTGACTGACTGCTAAGCCACATCCATTACAGAGGTGTTTACCACTACGGATTTTCCGTATTTTACACGGATTTTAAATGCAAAATACGGACTACGGATTTAATTCACGGAAGTACGGTTTCCGGTTCTTTTCAAGAATTTTTTTTTCTCCTCAAAGTGCTTGAATGAGTAGTGGTTATGTATTAAAGTAAACGCGTCTGAGATAGAGATTTCTGCGGTTTTCGGGACACCTCTTATTAATCGTATATTTTACCGATCATTCAAAGTAGGTACCGAAAGTTAGTTTGGGAAAGATGTCTGCTTCTGCTGCAACAAAACGCACGGCTCCGGCTGAGCAGGACTCTGATGATGATGAACAAACCCCAAAGAAAAGACGACAAACAAACCAAAAATACAAGGAATCTTACTCAAACATGTGGCCTTGTTTGACCTCGTCCAAACGTGGGGAATGTATGGTGCGCTGTACCGTGTGCTCGTGTGATTTTTCATGCGGGCACGGCGGGAAGAATGACTGTAAAAGACATGTAGATTCAAAAACACACAAGGAATTGAACACTTTGGTAAAAACAAATAAGTCTATGGCATCTTTTGTCTCTCAGAAGTCTGTTGAAACCGACCATAAACGGGCAGTCACTCGAGCCGAGGTTATGATGTGTGAAATAATTGCCGAGATGAATTTGCCAATAACTGCAGCTGACATATTCAATAAAGCCTTCAAACTAATGTTTCCTGATTCGAAGATTGCTCAAGGTTTGTTTCTTTTTTAATTTTCTATAGTAGGCTAGAGTCAGTAGAGATAATGCATGGTTTCATGTCTTATAAATGAACCTGACACACACACTCTTTTTTCTTTCTAATTACCCCTCTTTTAGCCTGAAATATATGGTTTTGGGATGTAAAAGATCTATTTACTAGGGGAAGTGCAGCCAAAATGTTTTTCATTTTTGGACTTTGTCAATTTTTCCCCCAATGAAAAGGCCAGTCATGTTTTGAGAGTGAAAAAAACTATTTTCTAGGGAAAGTGTTGCCCAATTGTGTTTTCTGATTAATATAATATATATGTTTACTGTGGTGTTTTATTAGAAAATAAAAAGATGTAGTATGAGTCAACTCTCCATCCAAGACCAAATATCGTAATATAAATATTTGTGTAATTACACAAATATAGCCAAATAGAAAGTAATTTTCAATTTTTTTTCAGATATGAAGTGTGCCAGAAACAAAGCTACTGCCATTATTCTTGATCTTGCAAGGATGAATCAAAACTCTTTAAGTGAAAGATTGAAGTCTGCACCGTTCACTGTCAGTACAGATGGATCAAATGATGCAACTAGCAAACAATACCCATTAGTTGTCCGCACTAAAGACACTGGGACAGGACTTGTCCATTCTGAGTTATTGTCAATTCCTGTGTGCTCAGAGGCTGCCACTGGTCAGAATATATTCAATCTAATTGATAAAGATTTAAGTGATAGAAATGTTACCTGGGAAAATTGCCTTTCTATGGGATCAGACAATGCAAGTGTAATGACAGGTCGTCACAAAGGGGTGTATGCCTACGTTAAAGAAAAACAACCTTCTGTTTTTCTATCTGGATGTGTTTTACACCTGATACACATATCAGCCAAAAAGGCAGCAGAGGCCTTACCGAGCATAGATGATGTATTAATTGATATCTATTATTACTTTGATAAAAGTGATAGTAGAAAACTGCTATTCAAAGGGTCTCAAGATCTGTGCGATTTAGAGCAAAAGAGAATGTTGAAGCACGTATGCACAAGATGGCTTAGTATAGGTCGTTGCATTGAAAGACTGTTATTAAATTGGGATGCTTTAAAAGATTACTTTTATAAGGAGAATGAAAAGAAAAAAGATGCTAAAGCTAAAAAAGATGCTAAAGCTGTGAAAGGTGCAAAAGGTGCAAAAAATTCAGACACAAGCAAAAGTGAGAAGGAAAAATCTAAACCATCATATGCAGAAAAAAAAGTTGATTCCATATTCAGCTTTGTTAAATCGCCGACTAACAAGCTATACTGTTTGTTCCTTAGCTATACAATAAATGTTTATGATGAGGTGCTAAAAAACCTGCAAGCAGAAGATCCACGAATTCACAAGTTAAGGGGATCATTACATTCAGTTATGCGTAACATTTTATCAAGGTTTGTTAAACCTGCTGCTATGGTAGGAAAATCAGTGGATGAAGTCATGTACAAGGAACAATGTAACCAAAAAGTGGACAACGATTTGGTAATTGGAAATACAGCCAAAGAATTCATTAGAAACAAGGAAAAGAACCACTTACGAGATAGCCGTATAAAAGAGTTTTTCAGTGCTGTACGACAGTATTTTGTCAATGCGTGCAACTACATCAAGGCAAATCTTCCTCTAAATGAACCTGTTTTGCTTCACGCAGAAGTAGCAGATACAGATAAACAGTCAATCGTAAAACAGTCATCCATTGAATTTTTTTTGGAGAGGTTTCCTTGTTTGATACCAAAAGGTTCAAGTAAAGATGTTATATTGGAACAATTTGTACTTTATCAAAGTCAGGATATTGCATCTTTGGTTGAAGATTGTAAAAGAATTGATGAAAAATGGGTAATCATTGGTCAATTGAGAAACGAAGGCGGTAGTCTGATGTTTCAATTTCTTGCAGAGTTCATGCTTGGGATATTATGCATACCTCACAGCAGTGCTCACTGCGAAAGGGTTTTCTCAGTTGTCAGAAAGAATAGAACTGATCAGAGGGCTACATTAGGAGATATAACATTAGAAGCATTGCTTGTCATTAAGTCTCGTCCAGGTCATCCATGTGATTTGAACAGAAAACACAGTAATGAAACCTTGGATCGATTGAAAAGTTCATATTACAACCATTTAAATGAATAATCATGTACAGTTAGTACTTATGGGAATAATTAAAACAATGTCAAGTGGAACTACATTGTATCACAAGTTTTTATTTTATTTTGTATAACAAGTACTGTTTTTTTTAACAAGATCATGATTCTTAGATGAAAGTGATTACTATGAATACAGAAACTAGACTACTTATGAAGTCCTTGTGCTAATTTGTAAAGTCATGTAGTTCTTATATCTGAACCTGATAAAAAGATACTTTTTTAATATCTGGGCTAAGATCTAATAATATTGAGATTTTTTATAGGTATCTAGTCTGTGAATAGTTATTTCTAGTCATTCAGTTATGTCAGAGTTTTAGTTGAGTATTCATTTTTTTCCCGTCCGTTTTTAACTGTATGTTTTTTAAGAAATAAACAGTCACATGTTTTTAAGACATGTTATGATGTATTTTTTTTTAACTTTTAGTTATTGAGATTTTTTATCTTTTACCTCAATTATAATGTTTTATGTTTAGTCTGTGAACAGACATCTCTAGTCCCAGTAATCATGACTTTTTTTACATACATATTTCATGCTTTTATTTAATTTTCCGTCCATAATTAACAATTTTTTTTAAGAAATGAACAGTTAAATGATATTTCAAATTTTGTTTACCTTTTGTTTTCAACATCATTCAGTATTATTATCATGTTTTTGTTTCTATTGTATTTACTTTTATTGCATTAGAGTTAAATAAGAGTAAATGTCTACTAAATGACAGTTGAACAAGAGCTACTTGTTGTATTAAAAAATTGTTGTCCAAAAATTAAAATAGAATAGTTATTTAAACATTTAAAGTAGTTTTTTTTTATTTTAGTAAACCTGACTGGAGGAATTTCAGAGAATTTCAGAAAAAAATCTATTTAATTTATATATTTGGTATGTTCAAAACATGACTCTAAAAGGCTTCAGAATGCAGGATTTTGCATCTAAGTTAAAAAAAATTTCTGGGGGGGGCATGCCCCCAGACCCCCCTAGAAAATTTCGCGCCTTCGGCGCTCACCGACGATACTACTGAAGAATACTGAGAACATTCACAAAAATACTGATAGACTCAACTAGAGGTAAACACCTCTGCCATTACATCCATCATCATTTCTATTATTTAATCGCATTAAATATTTTTATTTTTTTTCAACATTTAATAAACGTTTTAATGTTTCCACTAAGCCTGTAGTTAGATTGATTTGTAGGGTTAAGTGAATTCCATTTACAAAAATCAAAAATCATGTCAAATTATTTTGAAGAAAAATTCATCATTTAACATACGTGTAACTTGAGTACATTGTTATTCCATGGTACAAAATAAGGTTCATTAAAAAATTAACAAATTTAGCACAACTAATTCTGATTTCTTATTTCGTTAATTTTTTAAGGGTAAAAAACGAACCAGAAGAAGTCCCAAGAAGAAACAACAACAAAATGAAACACAGGGATCTAGAGATAGACTTGATTCAGATTCCTCCAGTAAACCATCATCAGAAGTGTCAGGATCCGAAAAGAAAAAAGGAAAAGATACTGAAAAACGAAAATTAGCAGAACAGTCAGATGATATGACAATGTGCAGGTAAGTTGGCTTTATTAAAACGGTAATCTGGCTGTTACCCATCTTTCTGGTTTTGAGTGTCACATATGAACTTCTGTAATTTAAAATGTGTCATGCATAGACAATAAATATGAAATTATGATTGGTTGATTGCTTGTAATGTTGTTTACGTTCCATCATAGTCTGTTTTGTATTAGAACACACTCAAGGTGACTTTTTGTTAAGATATTAGCTCACCGAGTCAGTTTGCTGCAGACAAGCATACCAATACCCCAGTCACATTATCCTGGGACCAAGTGAACCAGTTGATCCTCTGTCCTTGCCAGGCAAGCAGCAGTATCTCAAATTTGTAAGGCTTATGTCTGACCCTACAGAGGTTCAAGTCCTTGAATCATGGAGTCCATGTTCTCCTAAAATTATGAGAAACAGCATATATGTGAGTAAGAGAGAAAAAGAAAAAAGTGGTTAAACACATTTTCATCCAAGGGATATGCTGTAAATGGTGAATTTTTTTTTTTTATTTTTTTTTTTACATTTATTTTGCATTTTCAGATTGTGGTTAGTGCAAATGCAGGTGAAATGCATAAAAATATAATATTCACAGAAGCTTTATTTTCATGTCTTGAAACTCTTGCAAATTTATCCAAAAATAAAAGAAAAAGAAATTTCACAATTTACAATATATAGTGTATTTAATTAGAATCTCTTGAGAAAATTTTTGGTGGAAAAAAAATAGGTTTTTTTTATAATACATTTGTATTTAATTAAATGGTTTTTGATAATATTTCAGTGAATAGTTTTGCTACATTCTTCCAAGGTTGAGAATTATAAATTAGAGTGATTATCCTGAAATTTTAATGCTTTTTTTATTGGTTATAATTTTATCATGTTTGAATTGTTGTTTTTGATAGGTTGATATTAACAGAGATGGAGAAACATGATGATGGTTGGCCTTTCCTGAAACCTGTCAATTTTAAACAATTCCCCACCTACAAAAAATACATCAAGCAGCCTATGGACTTTACTACAATGAAAAATAAACTCAGGGATAACTTGTAAGTATATATAGCTTAAGGTCAAAGTTCATGGCCATATCTCTCATGACAGTGAAAATAGACTCAGGGATAACTTCTTCAAATATAAGGCTTGAGGTCAAAGTTCATGGCCATATCTCTCAATACTGAAAATAGACTTGGGGATAACTTCTTCATATATAAGGCTTAAGGTCAAAGTTCAAGGTCATTACTCATAACAATGTGTGTTATTGTGAGTGAATAGGTAATTAGTGTTTATGTCTTTATCAGGGTTTGTTGTAAAGTATTTGTATAAAGGTGAAAATGTCAAGGTTATTTTCATAGTTTATTAATTCATGATTACAATGAAAGTTCTTTAGAAGACATTTGCAATGAATTATGACAATATAGAAGCAGATGTAAGCACTTGTTTTTTTACAGTGCTTAGTTATATTTCAAAGAAAGAAGTAAGTAACTATTTCCAGTAAATCTTACCAAACTTATGTCATTATTTTTCCGTTTACAGATACCAGACAAGGGGGGACTTTGCATCAGATGCTCGTCTTGTGTTCAATAATTGTCAGACTTTTAATGAAGATGAATCTGAAGTTGGACGAGCTGGACATTCAATGAGAAAGTTCTTCGATAATCGATGGAAAGAATTACTTTTAACTTCTGTTTCTAACGATGACTTAGTAAATAAAGAAAGTACATCAAATTCCACAGAAACACCTGTAAAAGACAAAAATAACACAGAAACAGCCATGGAAAGCTGATAATTGCTGGGCAATATCATTATTTTTTGACATTTTTTCTCACCATTGTCATGGATATCATGCGGTCTCTTAATGAAACATTTCTCAGTGTTAGCATTAATTGTTGTCATAGGTCAGCCATTTTTCACTAATTTTTATACATTTTTTTGCACTCTTTCCATTTTTCTTGATTTATGGCATAAGTTATTTAATTGGCAGCTAGCTAAAGCTAAAGAAAATTAAATAATAGTATCTTTTTCGCTAATTTCCACTTGAGAAAACAAAATATTACGATCATCTTGTAAACTTCAGCTTGCAACAAAAATGTAAGTATCTTCTCTCAAGCTTTGCCTAGTGCAACAGAAAATTAGTTTCTTCTCACTAACATCAGCTTGAGATAAGAAAATATAACAATTTTCTTGTTAACTTCATCTTGCGACAAAAAATATAAGTATCTTCTGTCAAACTTTGCCTAGTGACAACAGAAAATTAGTGTTTTCTCATTACCAGTAACTTTAGCTTGATACAACAGAATATTAATATCTGCTAAATAGGATTTTTGTTTAAATTACATATTGTATATCAGAAAGCAATACTTTGGTGAATTGTGATGTCTGTTTATTCTATTGTAAACAGCATATTTATATACATGTACTGTATATGTAGGAATATTCACTGGTACAAACTTTCGCAGTTTTGGTATGGAGAGCATTTTCGCTGGTTAAACTTTCGCGGTCACGCGGTGCTTTAACACTAGCATCTGACAAGGATATAAAATTTCACGGTGGATTTATTTTTGTGGTTGATAAGCGACCGCGAAAATAGCGAACATTAATACACAGCCAATATTTCTACATATACAGTAGGATGAACAAATTTATAATACAAAACACAAAAGTGAACAAGGTTAAAACCTTTACCTGTAGCTTTAGCTGACATTAATTTTAGAAATTTTCAATCCCAGGTAACCAGAAAAATTTCTTTTAAAAAGCATGTGTATATGTATTTACATCAGGAATTTTTCTATCATTATTTCTGGTAAATACATTTTGCATGTTTTAATTTTAAATACTAGCATTTTAATTTAAGAAAAGATGAAACTGATTCAATTATTTTTAAAAGTTTTTCTGCTATTCACAAAAATTGTTTTGTTTATACTGTTGGGTAATATTTCTCTACTGTAATTATTTCTTTACTCTCGGAACTTTTTATATTTGTTGTAACATTATAAACTTCAAATGGAACAGAAATAACTCAAACAGCAATGTAGTTCACCTGGCCACCAAGGCCTTGTTTAATTGTAATTTGAGCGATGTACAGAGTGAAATGTCTTCATGTTTAGAATTATATCTGGTTGTTGTTTTGCACAAAAATAATGGAGTAGGATTTGTCCAAGTAGAAATGCTGCACCCGACTCAACAAAAAAAGTTTTACACACAAATATTCAATATTTATTTGTTCAGTATCTGAAGAATTTAAATGCCAATTGATATATAATAAATGGTATTTATTCGTCTAAGATTGTTTGCACAAAGTGTAACAAAGCTGTTGTCATACTCTTAGTAGCATTGAGTATTTAATTTAATTCAAGCTGTCTGGTGTCATGTTATAGAGGTGTGATGTAACCATCAGGTGAGCTGTCTTGTGGCATTTGTCACTGGCTAGATATAGAGGTGGGATGCAACCACACAGATGACCAAGTACTTTAAGAGGTGTGGTATAACCATAGAGATGAGCTGTCTGGTGACAAATGTCACTAGCTAGATATAAAAGATGTGATGTAACCACACAGGTGAATTGTCTAGTGCCATTTGTCACTAGCTTGTTATAGAGGTGTGATGTAACCACACAGGTTAGCTGTCTGGTGGCATTTTTCACTGGCTAGTTATAGAGGTGTGATGTAACCACACAGGTTAGCTGTCTGGTGTCATTTGTCACTTGCTAGATATAGAGGTGTGATGTATCCACACTGGTGAATTGTCTAGTGACATTTTGTCACTAGCTTGTTATAAAGGTGTGATGTACATGTAATTATACAGGTTAGCTGTCTGGTGGCATTTGTCACTAGCTAGTTATAGAGGTGTTATGTAACCACACAGATTAGCTGTCTGGTGGCATTTGTCACAAATTTGATATAGAGGTCTGATGTATCCATACAGTGAACAGTCTGGTAGCATTTGTAACTGGCTAGTTGTAGAGGTGTTCTGTATCCACACTGGTGAATTGTCTAGTGACATTTTGTCACTAGCTTGTTATAAAGGAGTGATGTACATGTAATTATACAGGTTAGCTGTCTGGTGGCATTTGTCACTAGCTTGTTATAGAGGTGTTATGTTACCACACAGATTAGCTGTCTGGTGGCATTTGTCACAAATTTGATATAGAGGTCTGATGTATTCATACAGTGAACAGTCTGGTAGCATTTGTAACTGGCTAGTTGTAGAGGTGTGATGTAACCATAAAGTTGAACTATCTGGTTGCAAGTATATCAATATTGATATAGAGATATGATGTAACCATACAGGTAGCATTTGTCACCTTGGGTTACAGAGGTGTTAGTAACCATACAGTTGAGCTGTCTGGTGGCATTTGTCACTTTTGGTTATAAAAGTTTGATGTAACCACACAGATGGCATTTCCTGTCATTTGAATTTGGAATGTCTATATTGTTGTAAGGGACTCATTATTCTTCTGAAAAAAAAATAGATGGAGATTAAATTGCGTATGTGATGTGAATATTTTCAAGTTATTTTGAAAACACTTTTAGAGAATTTGTAAATTTGTTTAAAAAATTTATTTAATTATTTTAATATTTAATTTGTGATTATTTATACTTATTGTTACAAATATACAAACTTTGTTTAATTAACATGTACTTAAGAAAAAAATAATAATATACATGTATGTGTGTTTCAATTTAAATGTTGTGAATGAGACATATTTCTTTTTTGTGTAATTTACAAAATTTTATTTTGATACAAGATTTTTTTCTTTAAAATGCTGACTTGTTAGACAGTGTGTTAATGGTTAAAAAAGAAAAATTTAATGCTCTAAAGAGTGGGAAGGAGTTACAACTATATATATATACACGATGTGGATGGTCTTTTTATACAGTTTTAGCTGTTCTCACCTGTAGAATGGTTACTCCACCTCCTGAATCAATACACAAGGGAATCGAGTATTTTAATACACCTGAAAATGTTCCTTTTTTTTACCAAAATTGTAAAAAGTTTTGTGGAAAGAAAGATTTGTCAACAAAAAATAAAAAGAATTTACCGGTATACATTTTAAAATGATAATTCACACATGTGCACATTCTTCCTGTGTATTTGTTAAATCAAAAGATTTTCATTATTTGCTATATTCTGTACTTAAATTACCAAATATCTTTTTTTTTCTCTTTGGTTGTGAAAAATAATATTTTTGTTGCAATATTATTTTGTGAAAGTTTAAAGTTTAATAATTTATTTTTAGTAGCAATACTTTGTTCTGAATCTTTCATGCTAGTTTTCGTTGTACAAGTATAAACAGTATTGAATTTTTAAGAAACAGAAACAAATATTTTATTCGTGTACAAAATGTGTATAGATGCAGCATGCTTAAAAGATAATTACTGATTGGCCAGCAATACCTCATGTGCTTAATGAAAATGAAACTGATTGGTCATGGACACAAATGTTACATACATATATGCCTAACTAAGAACGAAGCTGATTGGTCATGACTGTGAAATCACATACATGTACATGTATGGTTAATTAAGATCAAAGCTGATTGATCATGACTGCCAATCACATACAAGTATGGTTAACTAATACATGTATCAAAGCTGATTGGTCATGACTGCCAAATCGCACACATATTGTTAACTAAGATCAAAGCTGATTGGTCATGGCCACCCATGTCACATACATATCCATGTATAGTTTACTAAGATCAAAGCTGATTGGTCACAACTATATTCATGTATGCTTAGCTGATTGGACAGTTTGTGTTCAAAAATTAAAATCTAATTTATATAGTAATAATTTTACTAGCCCTGAAATACAGCACAGAATAAACTCAGAATGTATAGAATTTATTTTGGCCAACAACACCTCATGTGCTTAACTAAAACTAAAGCTGATTGGTGATGGTTGTCATTAATAAAAGATGCTTATTAAAGCTGATTGGTCAGAACTACTAATGCCATATGAGCTTTACTGAAATTAAAGCTGATTGGACTATTTTTTCTAGCATTAAAATATAGTTCAGTATTAATTCAGATTGAGTAGAAGTTTTCATCTATATTCTAGGCCTAGTGGTAATTTTATTAAACTGAATACTGTACATTCTGGGTGTACCAAGGAAATTTGGTAAAATTTAAATATATAATTTAAAAAAATGGATGTTGTCATTTAAATTTTGTATTTTGTAGATCTATTTATTTATTTTGTTTTTCTTCTTCTTCTTCTTCTTCTTATTATTATTTTTTTTTTTTTTTTGTATTTATGACAAATTACTAAAAAATGTGATTTTGTTCCAAATATTGTGAATGCACCATGCAAGCTAGAAAATCTGCCCAAATTACTTAAAGCTGCATTAAGTTTTCCAAAGAAAAAATTAAAACGGTGCTAATCTAATAACTGATGTTCCTAATGAACAATGTTACATTTGGTTCAACGATAAAAGCTCGAATAAATACAGAAATTACAGTATTTTCCTAGCGAGATGCAGCAATTCAGATCTAATATTAGAACATGGTTACGTCATCAAAACCCGGGTCATTTAAACACAACTTTCAAAATATTGAAATACGATAAATTAAACACAGAACTTCGTTGAATTTGTCATTTGTGACTTAGTAAGGGATAAATAACACCAGTTCAAATACATGTGGATATTAATTAAGGACATTTAATGCAATCTGTCATGTTTCATTTTCGATTCTAGGCTTTTCCCTACATGCGTGTGCATGCTCAAAGCTCATAATTATCATCGTAGAACTCTGACCAACCGGTCACAGGATTCCGTTTATTTACAGCTAAAAGAAATGAAATTTTAGAAAATGAATGTCACGGATCGTGGTTAGAAGATATCTACTTTTAAAAAAATATATTTTTAGAAAATCAAAAAAAAATTCAGAAAATTGGAAAACTTAATGCAGCTTTAAAGCTACAAATAAAGAATATATTTCTAATCACTGCTTAACTGGAATTGAAATAATCAGGGTAGAAATTCATGCTTGCTTAATGATTTTAATTAGTAATTATTGTTTTTTTTTTTTTTAATAATTTAAATCCAATCAAATGTTTGACAGTGTATGAATCATTGTGCAATAAACTGTGTACAATTGTATACCAAATAATGAAAAATGTGTCGAACCCCAGATTTCATCGTTAAATTGTGGGTGTATGAATTTTTGTGATATAGTAATAAGGGTGTTGATTTAAAACCTCATGATTTTTGTTTTAAATTAGTTTTTAATTATACGTGTACAGGATTCTAAAAGTCTCAAAGTCTTAAAATTGAAATACTCTATAAGTTTGTATCTTTTTCTTTTAGGTATTTAAAAATTAAAAATTTGCATTTTCTTCAAATAAGGCTGGCTTAAGAAGTGATAAATTGTTGAATATTTTTAAAATCGTAAAATAATTTATCACACAATATGATTGCTCAGCCAGGTTGCGTTTATTATGAATTTGGATTTTTATAAAAGTTTTTTTTATTGAAAGCAAAAAGTCCCCAAAAATGTCTCAGAACAAGCTGTGGATGTAATTTTCACCTTTTTATGTTAAATACTTAGCATATAATGCCAGATGGGGATACCATTACCAGTAAAGCTCTTTTATAAAGCCTAATGATTACTACTTGAATTTATATGACCTGATATCTTACAAGTTTTGGATTATTTTAAAGTAACGTTAAGCACATTAAAATTTAAGCATTGAACTAATTCATTTGTCGTTGATGTCACTCACTACTGTAACTCCTTGTTTCTCTGCCATTTCAGAACTGAATTCCTCATTATATAATAAAATTTTGGCATTATAAGGGGGTGAGGGAGGTGGGGGATTTGAAATTTTTAGATAAATCAAGGAAAATTATAAAGTTAAAGATAGAATGGATGGATTTTAAGACCTCAAAATAATGTTTAAATTTTGTGCCATAAAGTGAAGTTTTGCTGTATTTTCAATTAAAATAATTTTTTTTTTCTGTTGACAAATACAGGGATTTTGTTCCATGGTTTATTTTAATTTTGACCATATACAGGTAAAAATTTAAAAAAGGGTTACAATATAAATAAAGCATTCAATAAGGGTTTATATTTGTGATTTTATTTTTTAAAATATGATTTTGTTGTTTTCAGTGTTGATTTTATTCAAATATTTTATTTTGATTAATTTCCTGAACTAATATTCTACAGCATAGTGCTTAGAAGATGAACACGCAATTAATTGCAATAATTAAACAATTAGCTTTTACTGAAGTCAAGTTTCTTGGCATGTAACTCTATCAGGTTGTATGTACACAAATTTTCCATAAACCCTGAAATTTTTTTTTTTTTTTTTTTTTTTTTTTTTACATTTTTTTTTTTTTTTTATAATTGAAATATTTTTATTGTCCCAGGCAAAGTTAAAGGGCGGATGATGCCAGAGTTGGGGCTCTGGGTTCACCATCTATAATCACAATATTGACCACATATTTAATAATTATAGGGGAGGTAATTCAGCATTTTCAATTTTTGGCATTGAAAAAAAAAATAATAATAATAAAAAAAAAAAATAAACCCTGAAAATTTGTGCACAACTTTTTTGAGTTACATGCCAGACACAAATTACAATTAAATTTTCAATAATTGCATAGAAATACTCTCCTTATCTCTACATGATTTTTTTTTATTGAGCTTGTAATTTTATTTTAATGCCCTCAAAAAATGATAATATTTACGACATATTTCAGTTTGTTTACAAACAATCTGTCTATGAAATTCGAACAACCAGACTATAGTTTTCTTAAGCCACCTTGCACTTTTTGTGAAATCAAGAACTTTGAACTTTTTTTCGAGGTCATGGAAAAAAGTAACAGTCGCTAGAGTGAAGCAATCAATTTTTAAAAAAATATTCATATTTCCTAGATCAATAGTCAGTAAGCGGGAAATTATTTTGATAGTAAATATTTAAGAATAAACATGTTACTAGGAGGAACAGTATTTACACAGAGATAGATAACTGTGATGGGGAAGGAGGGGGGGGGGTAATTAGACAGAGATAAATAAATAGCCATTATTTGGGGGGTTGTAATTAGGGATTAATAGCCATGGTGGGGGGAGGGGGTTTTAAGCTGTTGGAAGTTGTAACAAACATAAATCATAAAATTGTATATATAATACAATTATAAAATATACATTATATGTCAGTAAGTGTGTGTGTGTTTTCATATTTTCATCCAAAGAAGTTCTGAACTTTGAATATCATGTGAAGATCATGTGACACATATTTATTTATTTATATGTTCATGTTCATCTTTCTTGTACCAACAATATGATAACTTAAAATTAATTATTTTGTTAAAATGACCTCTTACATTTAAATTCGTTTGATACACATTTTCATGCTTAAAACAAGCTTTTTTCTTGTCAAAACTTTGAAATAATTAAACTTCTTTTTTTTAGTAAAATAGACAATTATTATCAAGTTTTGAGTGCAAACTTGAATTGTGTAAACAAAATACAGTAAATTTGTTACTTTTTACTCGGCCAGTTACAATTACTACTTAATATCCTGATTACCTTATAAGGAATTAAACAAGTCAGTTGCATCTTACGACTAATTATCATTATTTTATTTTAATTGAAAAAAGGTCCGATTATATTGACATAAACAAGTTTTTTTTTTTTTTATAGAGAGAAATTCTTATAAGCAAAGAGATTAATAGAAGGACACAGTTCAAATTGTATTCCATTACCATATAATGTATATTTTATAAAATGCTTTAAAACAGTTAATTTTTAAATTTTTTCCACTAATCAAGAATTTTTCATTTAATTTCTAACAACTGTTACAGTTGTTGAGATAAATATTAATTTTTGGATTTTAGAAACCACTTAGGTATTGTCCAAAGATTTCCGTCTATATCAGTATACAGTAGATGTAGATAAAATATGTCAACCAATCACGAAACTGGAATTGTGCAAATTTAATTATAAATTAAAATAATCATTTTTAAACTAAGCTTTCTATGTGCTGTAGAATTCCATGTTTTAAAAGCTGTTTATTGACAGCTTAGTTGCCGTGGTAACTGTGGTATTTTTGTACTTATGGCAGCCATTATGAGCTACTACATACAAGTAATTCAACATATAAATGTGGTTTATTCATTTTAGATGTGGTAAAAATATATATGTAAGTATGTATGTATATTATTTGTTAAATATTTCATTTGAGCATTACTATTTGTAATATTTGTTTACTGAAATAAAGATAAAACAAATATTGTTTATTTTGATTTTGAATTGTCCTTACTACGTACAATTAATTGCATGTTGCTTTATGTGACACCTGCAGTTTTTTCAGCTCTTTGTGACAAATTTTAGATGACATCAGCAAATTTTTAGCTCATCATGACATCATACATAATACATTTCACTTCACATCAAATAAAGTTCTATCAAATGTGCAAAGATGGTTGACTCTGATCTGTATTCAAGGTCTCTGTGATTACATATTATAGAACAATTAACTATAAGGTCTTGAAGATTGAAATAGCTTGTGAAAGTGGGTTAACCTTGACCTTCATATAAGGTCAGTGACCTTAAACAGTAAAATCATTTTAAAGTTATGAATCAGAGTGTAGTGAAGTTATGGTGTTTAAGCCCCAAGTCAAGATTCTTTCATTTCAGGTGGTCATTATTGGGATAATGGAGGAAACCAGAAAGCCCGATAAAAACCAGACTTTTTGCGAATGAACTTACAAACTTTCTCATACTAAGATCTGCTTCAGTGGGATTGTATCCTAGGTGGCAAAGTCACTTTGATCCATAAGCATGAACTTGGTCACTCAAGATTCAAAGAGACTAAAATCTTGATTTATGAAGTTTATGAAGCTGACCTTGACCTTCATTTAAGATCATGGTGACTTAAATTTGCAAATTGTTCAAAACATCTCAATTGTGATAAAATAGCCTTAGATTTTTTTTTACATATCAAGGTTTTCAGTTAAGAGATGATGAAGGAAACTGGATTCCCTGGAGAAAAAAACCCTCAAATTTTTAGCATCTGAACTGGCAAACATTTCACATGATTTAAAACTCTTGGCATATTGCTGAAGTTAACTTTGATATATGTAAAAATATTTTTGACTGGGTCATTTAATAATGATGATCAATACATTATGCACTTAGCCTGATAATTTAAAAAAAAGGGTAAATGTAAGCATATTAAAAGTTAGGAAACAAAGTCATACAATCATACAATAGTTGGTTAAATGTACAACAAAGTCTGTATTCATGTGAAGGTGACATTTATTGTATAATAGGAAACAAAGTAAGTTGCTCAACAGAAATTTTCATTTCAGACGTCTGAAAATTGATGTTAACGGTACTGTAATTTTTTCATTTAAAAATCACGTTTTAAATTTACATGTCTAATGGACTGTTCGAGTCTAACAGAATTCATATCAAAATATTTATATGTAAATTATTGCAAATTCACAGTGTTATTGTAAAATAAACAAAAATGCTGAATCTGCCAGTGGAGCATTGTAATATCACACAAAACAATCACAATTTACTTGTATTCATACCCTCACTTTTCCATTTCTGCTTTTGCGAGAACAGTGTGGTCAGATAAATGTTGGCATTGACTAGGCACACACAAGAAAAATATCATTTCTTTGCTGCAGTCAAACAGAAACAATTAAAGATTAAACAGTAAATTAAAACTGTTAAAAATGATGATATTAAACCATTTATTGGCAAGTGCTTGGTACTTAACTGAGGTTATTTTATACAAAAAAAAAAAAATTAAAACCATAAGTCTATGGTTTAGATCATCAAAATTGTGCTATTTGCAAAACAGCATTTTGATGTCAAATAAAACTGTGGTGATTAAATATTTTGTAACTGTAGTTACAAAAATAATATTTGGCAAGTTGCATTACTCATAAACATGTTACTTTCAAGGAATACCAGCAGTAAAATTTTGAATATTGGTACATTCAAATTTTAAAAAATAAGTTTTACTGTAATGACTGATTAAATAATTCTGGTACAAACAATATGATTATAAATACATGTACTAGTATTAAGATAAGTGAAAAAACTTATGTGAAAATACAAGTCACAATTCATAACAGGAAATCCCTCCCCACAATGCATCAGTATAAGGACAGTGGATCAGACCCTTCACACTATTACAATAATAATTATTCTAATTTTACTATTTTAAGAAACACAAAACATATGTAAAGATTAAAGTGAAATTAAACTTCAGGAGATCAAGCAACAAAATTCACTGATAAAGCAAAATGAAAAAAAATACAACAAAATGATTTCCCACAATGCATAATAAACAGGACAATTGATTTTACCCTTCACACCATAACAATAAAAATAAATTCAATGTTGCTAATTAAAGAACTAATAAAGACATATTTAAAGATGAAAGTTAAAATAAATAACATTCAGAATACTAACAACAAAATTTACGAAGCAAAAAATTAAACGAAAAATAAAATCACAGCATATTTCCCACAATGCATCAGTTAACAGTATTGTTGATAATACTGTTTACATCATTACAGTGGTACTGATTCCGTTTTCATTTTTCATTCACTGACTTAGTACTACTCTATACTAATTAACATTAGTAAAAAAAAAATAAACAAAATTATATAAATTAATTACATAAACAAAAAGTAGAATTAGTTAACATATCAAAAACATTTCCCATAATGCATCAGTTAACAGTATTTTTGATAATAATTCTGTTCAACAAAAAATGGTACTAATTTCTTTCAAAAACATTCTGTAAAATCATTTAAAAAAAGCAATTTAAAATGTTAAATCTCACCAAAACCATTTCCCACAATGCATCAGTTACAGTATAGATGATTATACTGTTCACATCATTACAGTGGTACTGATTCTGTTGACATTATTTTGATTTACAATGTACTGGCATTATTATATCATGTCCCACAATGCATCAGAAACAGTATAATTAATAATACTATAATGGTACTGATTCTGGTTTTTTTTTGGTATCCTTGGCAACATAATTAAAATCAACAATGACAAAAAAATAGCATTCACGTATAAATTAATAAAATTTAAAGTATGGAGGTACTTAAATCACTTCCCACAATGCATCAGTAAACTAACAGTATTTTTGATAATACTGTTTACATTTTCACAGTGGTACTGCTTTTGTTGTCATTTTTAATACACAATGTACTGGCATAATAATAATAATAATAATGATTATATATATATATATATATATATATATATATATATATATATATATATATATATATATATATAACAAAAAATAATTCTGTACCCACCACTAAATTTATTAGAATAAATAGCATTTAAAAATGTAAAATGTATATATAAATAGCACTTTAAATGTAAAATATCACCAAAACCATTTCCCACAATGCATCAGTTACAGTACAGATGATTATACTGTTCACATCATTACAGTGGTACCGATTCTGTTGACATTATTTTGATTTACAATGTACTGGCATTATTATATGTAACAAAGTAAATTCTGTGCAAACAATTAAGATCATAAATAAGAAAGATTTGTGTAAAATAAACTCACATACATGTAGCACAAATTATCTCCCAAAATGCACCAGTTCAATCACATAAAACAAAATAACTTCCCACAATGCATCAGTAACAGTTGATACTTCCTGTTACACAACTACATTGATTCTGATTTCTTTATTTTTGGTATTACTGGCAAATACTGATTTTAATTAAACAATGAAAATATAACAATAAAAACAAAAATGTTCACATATAAACTAATAAAATGTAAAGTAAGACAGAACTTAAATCATTTCCCACAATGCATCAGTTAACAGCACTTTTTTGATCATACTGTTTACATCATTACAGTGGTAACAATTCTTTTGTTTTACTTTAGTTTATAATGTACTGGCATGATTATATATATATAAACCCTCTAAACATGTACTGTAAAAACTAAAAACAGCAAAGTTTTTCTACAAAAGATAGCACTTTAAAATGTAAAATACAAACAGAATAACTTCCCAAAATGCATCAGTAACAGTATGGATGATTATACTGTTCACATCATTACAGTGGTTATGATTCTGTTTATCACTGTATGGTATACTGAAAAAAATTGTAACAAAATCAAATAGCACAAAATCTTTTCCCACAATGCATCAGTAACAGTATAGATGATTATACTGTTCACATCATTACAGTGGTTATGATTCTGTTTATCACTGTATGGTATACTGAAAAATTTGTAACAAAAAAATTGCACAAAATCTTTTCCCACAATGCATCAGTTAACAGTACTGTTTGATTGTACTGTTTACATCATAACAGTGGTACTGATTCTGTTGTCATTTATTCAATGATTTAGTACAGCTTTGACTTAGATACCATAACAGAAAACAACAATTAAAATCATATAAACTAACAAAAAGTAAAATCTGTTAACATAACAAAAACATTTCCCATAATGCATCAGTTAACAGTATTTTTTGATAATCCTGTTTACGTCATTACAATTGTACTTATTCTGTTGTCATTAATTTTTTATATACTGGCATATAGTCTGATTTATAACAAACTTAATTCTGTACAAACAGAAAAGTTTGCTATAAGAAATCTAAACATTAAATAAAATCACATGACACAAAATCACTTCCGACAATGCATCAGTAACATTATTTTTTATTCTTATATTTATGTCACTATAGTGCCACTGATTTTGTTGTCATTATTTATTTTTACTGGTAGTAATTATAGAATTAAACATTCTCATACATAACAAACTAAAGTCATGTACAAAAAAAAAAAGTTTGATATAAGAAAACTTCATTTTAAAAAATCACATGGCACAAAATCATTTCCCACAATGCATCAGTAACAGTACTGTAGATAATACTGTGCACGTCATTACAGTGGAATTGATTCTGTTTTCAATGTTTTGGTATAGTTATACTGGCATATCTACTGATTTATAAATAATATATAGTATATGTTTTTGGCACTGAATGTAAAATGGACTAGCAATATGGTCACATGATCTAAAGATGGAAACCAGTTCTACATGTACAAAAAGACAGGGTTGTTTTAGCTTTAGATATGATAGACATATTCTGATCATGTTGAAACCCAACTCTTCATGGTCAACATGTAAAAGTAATTTGTTAAAATTGTGATATGTCTACAGCCATATGGAATGAGGTAACTTCAACAGGCACAGGGAATGAGGTAATATTAATAAACATGTAATGTATCATTGGCAAGATAAAATTAACATTGTCAACTTACTGTCGGTTTTTTCACTTATATACATGTATTTAGATGTATGCCTGGGACCAGTTTTTTCAAGGATTGATTAATTTAATCAACAATTAAGAAAAATTAATGAACATTAATAAAAATCAAGGCATTGTTACTTAAAGACTTACACTGATTCTGTTTAGATTTGATGAAATTTTAATCAAATTTTTATCATTTCAACGAAAATTTCACAAAATATTTGGAAATATGCACAAAAAAAAAAATAAAATAAATTAAAATTAAAATAAATTTAAATAAAACAAAATAAATAAATATAAATAAATAAATAATAAATAAATAAATAAATAATAAATATATAAATAAATAAAAAGAAAGGAAAACAAATTTTGGATTAATCAGTTGATTACACTAATCAAGCCTTATAAAAACTGTCATTAAATGGAAGGTCAAGTGACTTAGATGTAGTTCAACATTCTACTTCTATGAGGTCTAGACCAATATCTACAAATTCTTCATTTTACCACAGTATTAAACATATTAAGTTTACCAAAACTAAAAGCACAGTAATATCTGATATAGAAACCACTTGAATATACACCCACCTGTTTATAAACCACTTGAATATACACCCACCTGTTTATAAACCACTTGAATATACACCCACCTGTTTATAAACACCTGTTATGTAAGATATTTCATTAATGAAAAATTTCATTCATTTGAATAAAAATTGATCCATATGTTTTTAGGCCCTTTGCTGTAGAATACAACCAAATTAGACTGCTACTAAATCTCTGTTTACAGATAAAATAATGCAATATAATCCCAGTTCAGACTCACAGAAGTCAATTTTCTCAGGTCACTTTGGTGGTTAGTCACTTTATTAACAGCTCAATTACAAGGATCAAAGATCATTTATTAGTTTTATATATAGGTTTTACCATAGTTTCAAAAATAAAAAAAAATCTGTGCAATTACTAAATTAGAATGTAGACCATATTTCAATGCAGAAACTTGCTTAATTAGATTTCTTGATCTTTTCAGTTGTCTCCCTTCCAAAACCACCAAATATGTCTTCCCCATACTCCCTTTCTTTGACTCGTAATGTACCATGCATCCAATCAAACAGGTAAGAATTAAAGCCAAAATTACAATGGAAATACCTGAAAATAGAAAAGAGAGAAAAACTAGTGAAAATACATGTACCAAAATTTAAAATAGGGACAAAAGTAAAGTGGACCTGTCTGTCAAAGAAAATATAGACATAATAAAGTAGAAAATTCTGAAAATAGGGAAAATTACAGTGTGGTTCTATCTGAAAATAGGGACAATTACAGTGGTTCTATCTGAAAATAGGGAAAATTACAGTGGTTCTATCTGAAAATAGGGAAAATTACAGTGTGGTTCTATCTGAAAATAGGGACAATTACAGTGGTTCTATCTGAAAATAGGGACAATTACAGTGGTTCTATCTGAAAATAGGGACAAGTACAGTGGTTCTATTTGAAAATAGGGAAAATCACAGTGGTTCTATCTGAAAATAGGGAAAATTGGAAAAATTACAGTGGTTCTATCTGAAAATAGGGAAAATTACAGTGGTTCTATCTGAAAATAGGGAAAATTACAGTGGCTCTATCTGAAAATAGGGAAAATTACAGTGGTTCTATCTGAAATAGGGACAATTACAGTGGTTCTATCTGAAAATAGGGACAATTACAGTGGTTCTATCTGAAATAGGGAAAATTACAGTGGTTCTATCTGAAAATAGGGAAAATTACAGTGGCTCTATCTGAAAATAGGGAAAATTACAGTGGTTCTATCTGAAAATAGGGAAAATTACAGTGGTTTTATCTGAAAATAGGGAAATTACAGTGGTTCTATCTGAAAATAGGGAAAATTACAGTGGCTCTATTTGAAAATAGGGAAAATCAAAGTGGTTCTATCTGAAAATAGGGAAAATTACAGTGGCTCTATCTGAAAATAGGGAAAATTACAGTGGTTCTATCTGAAAATAGGGAAAATTAGTGGTTCTATCTGAAATAGGGAAAATCACAGTGGTTCTATCTGAAAATAGGGAAAATCACAGTGGTTCTATCTGAAAATAGGGACAATTAACGTGGTTCTATCTGAAAATAGGGACAAGTACAGTGGTTCTATCTGAAAATAGAGACAATTACAGTGGTTTTATCTGAAAATAGGGAAAATTACAGTGGTTCTCTGAAAATAGGGATAAATTAAGAACAATTTATTGGCAAAAAAAAAATTCTGACATAATCAGTCATTAGGCTTATTCATTAGACTAATTAAACATTGGAAGTTCAACCAAAAAGCTAGACTATTTCTAAGACTCTTTGAGACTTTCAGGGTTCTATGCTCACTTATATTTACAGAGAATGTGCTTTACTAACTTGAGTAACCCTAGTGGTTATGGACATGTAAGAAAAAAAATATTTGTAGTTCAAGTTAATAGTGGTATATTATTAAAAACGTAAGACATAAAATGCTGCAGATATGAAAATTAATACTTATATGATGGCTACTTTAAAATCACAATGTTCACAGGGAATTTAATCACTATTTCAATTATTTCAATGAACTAATAAATAGTACTAAGTACAACAAAATTTAATGTCAATGAAAATATGTTTTACTTACATTAAATTACGAAATTTTTGCATATTTTTTATTTTTGTGAAAATTCATTAGTGTTACTAGATGTGAAAATGAGACTAATGTGAATATAATTATTTTATGTACATGAACATGTATTTCAATTAAATTTGCACTTAACTTCATGCAGAGATGAAAAGAAAAGTTAACAAATATCCCCCACACACTTCACCTACCTTGAGATGTACTTTCACTTATAATTTCATACTTTTTTTGCCGAAATTTTCTTTTAAATTTACAAAACCATAAATAATCCAAGATCATTAATGATTCTGCAATTTTTCGAGATTTTGACATACCTATGATGGTCATCATGAAACATTGTATTTGGTTGCCATGGCCACAAAGCCTCCATCTTGATACCAGAGTGGTCTATCATGCCGTAATAGTAGGTATACAATAGAATTCCAATAAATGGGGCTGGAAAAAAAAATATTTAAAAATATATCAGCTCAAAATGGCTGAAAAAAGTATGGCTCTAACACAAATTGATAGCCACTACATGTCAACTATGATATGTCACCTTCAACCATGCTAAGGTCACATAAAAAATATTTTTACTAAATTGCTTTAATGAGCCCAATTGAATTCACAATGCTTAGTTAAATCTGAGATCTGAAATCAATAACATATTCTGACGCAGTTTTCATGCTATATTCCTAAGAAATAAAAAGAAATCCTTTACACTATTATACTGGATGACTTTGACAAGCAGTAAATATTCGTATGTAGTTATATATCTCAGTATCTCTCATTACCTATGTTCAAATCCAACTTAGGAAGATCCTAGTGCAAGACAGTTTATTTGTTTCCTTGACTAAAGTTGTTGTTTTTCCTGGGACACTCCAGTTTCCTACACTAAGCAAAAACAGACTGGTTTTATTTAAAGGAGAAAACCACTGACCTTCAGCAAGCCAACTGACAAACTTTCTCACACTAGGATCTGTCCTGAGTGGGATTCAAACCCAGGTGGTGAGTGGTGCTGTGATCCGTAAGAGCGTGCTTTAGACCCCTCGGCCACTGAGGCACCTGGGGGTCAAAATGGGGCTAAGTATGAGCCAAAAAATAAACCCCAGTAAGACAATATACAAATTCAAATTTAAAAAATACATACCAACATGTATTGGATAGAAGAATGGTATAGCTGCTAAGTAACTCTGGTGTAGTAAAAATTCTACTGGATGCATGGCAACTGCTCCGAAAGCTGTTGGCTGGTGATAGCGGTGGTGAACTTTGTGTATCTTCTTATAGAGGTAAGGGAAATGAAATAATCGGTGTATATAGTAGGCGAAAGTGTCTGTATACATGTAAAATCCTACTGATGATAATAACAGATACAGCCAGCCTCGTTCTGAGATGTCATAATACAGGGTAGTATAACCTACAACAGAAACAAGAGTACTGGGGATAAACATGGATGTGTCGTGTCATCAAACAAATTTTTATAGTATGTTAAGAATATATTTTCATTAGCACTGTTAGTTTTCTATCTTCCTTCATTTATATGGCTACTAGTATATACAGGCAAACCCATCTAATCGCATATCAGATAATAGCATAAATCGGATAATCACATAGGATTTTGAAATCCAAAACTATTCCCTATGTATTCTATTGAAAAATACCCACTTAATTGCATAGCCAAAAAGTCCAACCCCGCTTAATCACATTAAAATTTCCCGACCAGGCCCCAGTTTCACCAATAATTCACTCAATTGAGTGTACACTCAATTCAAATTAGGGAATATTTCAATGTCAATTTTTAAGACATTTTACAGTTAAAATTGAATATCTAATGTTATATTTGAATTTTTTTTGTAGGTTTATTAAACAAAACAAAACATTGTCTTATAAAACTGAAAATTATTTAAAATATTGATGACAGAAAAATGGAAACATTTGAGTTGAGTGTGCACTCAGCTGAGTGAATGATTGTGAAACTGGGACCCGATCTTAAACCATAGCCAATAATTTTAAATTTTTGTAATTTTTCTTCAAAATACAGTTTACAGAGAATTATGAAAGAATCTATATTATGTATATACATATAAATGCCGTTGGTCACATGACTGCTTGACTCACTTGTTTCCTAAACATTTTTTGACCTTGCAACAGTGTAATATTCGTACAACATAATTGGCAAAAAAAAAAAAAATAAACAAATTAAAAAAAAAATAATAAATAAAAAAAAAAAAAATAATAAATAAAAAAAAAAAAAAATTAATAAATAACCGGTAAATGCTTTTTAACTACTAATGAACACTTGTCTTACATTTTTTGACCTTGCAACAGTGTAATATTCGTAAAACATATTTGGCAAAAAAAAAAAAAATAAAATAATTAAAAAATAAAAATAAATAAATAAAAAAATAAATAAATAAATGCTTTTTAACTACTAATGAACACTTGTCTTACCTCCATTTAACACATAACATGCAATCACTCCGGACGCCATTGATCCAAGCAGCATGTTAAATGATCCAAGTAAAATCTCGTGTCGTTCATTCTCTGGAGTAAGAAATTTGTCTGGCTGACATTTCCATTCTTTTGACTGTAAAAACAAAATACAGTATAAATATAATGACTCGAAAAAAGATAAAGCTAGGACAATATCACAAATATCTCCTTAGTCATTATCAAAGATCAAGTCATCATCACAGATAAAGTCCATATCATAGATAACTCCCCAGTCAATATCATAGATAATGCCCTTGTCCCTTTCATAGATAACTCCCTAGTCATCATCACAGATAAAGTCCACATCATAGATAACTCCCGAGTCAATATCATAGATAACTCCCTAATCAATAAAATAGATCCTAGTCAATATAATAGATAACTTCCTAGTCAATAAAATAGATAACTCCCGAGTCAATATCATAGATAACTCCCTAGTCAATATCATAGATAACGCCCCAGTCATCATCACAGATAAAGTCCATATCATAGATAACTCCCTAGTCAATATAATAGATAACTCCCTAGTCAATATTACAGAAAACTCCCTAGTTAATATCATAGATTAATCCCTAGTCAATATCATATATAACTCCCTAGTCAATATCATAGATAACTCCCTAGTCAATATTACAGATAACTCCCTAGTTAATATCATAGATTAATCCCTAGTCAATATCATAGATAACTCCCTAGTCAATATCATAGATAATGCCTCAGTCATCATCACAAATAAAGTCCATATCATAGATAACTCCCTAGTCAATATCATAGACAACTCCCTAGACAATATCAAGTGAACACTTGGTCCCAACTGTATAATAGATATCAAAGATAATCGAAGTCAAATACTTTGTTCAAACCTTTAAAATATGATAACCATAGATAACTCAAGTCAATGCTTGGTGATTGTGAACAAGAATAAACTTTACGAAACCAAGTTTTACCTGGACTGTGAACCAGAATAAACTTTACCAAACCAAGTTTTATCTGGATTGTGAACCACAATAAACTTTACCAAACCAAGTTTTATCTGGATTGTGAACCAGAATAAACTTTACCAAACCAAGTTCTATTTGGATTGTGAACGAGAATAAACTTTACCAAACCAAGTTCTACCTGGATTGTGAACCACAATAAAATTTACCAAACCAAGTTCTACCTGGATTGTGAACCACAATAAACTTTACAAAACCAAGTTCTATCTGGATGGTGAACCAGAATAAACTTTATCAAACCAAGTTCTATCTGGATTGTGAACTACAATAAACTTTACCAAACATAGTTCCATCTGGATTATGAACCACAATAAACTTTACCAAACTAAGTTCTATCTGGATGGTGAACCAGAATAAATTACACCAAACCAACTTCTATCTGGATGGTGAAACACAATAAACTTTACCAAACCAAGTTCCATCTGGATTGTAAACCAAAATTAACTTTACCAAACCAACTCCTATCTGGATTGTGAACCACAATAAAATTTACCAAACCAAGTTCTATCTGGATTGTGAACTTCAACAAACTTGACCAAACCAAGTTTTATCTAGATTGTGAACCACAATAAATTTACCAAACCAAGTTCTGTCTGGATTGTGAATCACAATAAACTTTACTAAACCAAGTTCTATCTGGATGGTGAACCACAATAAACTTTACCAAACCAAGTTCCATCTGGATTGTGAATCACATTAAACTTTACTAAACCAAGTTCTATCCGGATGGTGAACCACAATAAACTTTACCAAACCAACTTCCATCTGGAATGTAAACCACAATAAACTTTACCAAACCAACTCCTATCTGGATTGTGAACCACAATAAACTTTACTAAACCAAGTTTTATCTAGATTGTGAACCACAATAAATTTACCAAACCAAGTTCCATCTGGATTGTGAATCACAATAAACTTTACTAAACCAAGTTCTATCTGGATTGTGAACCACAATAAACCATACCAAATCCATTTCCATCTGGATTGTGTAATAAGGATAAACTTTACCAAACCAAGATCTATCTGGATTGTGAACTACAATAAACTTTACCAAACCAACATCTGTCTGGATTGTGAATCACAATAAACTTTACCAAACCAGGTTCTATCTGGATGGTGAACCAGAAAAAACTTTATCAAATCAAGTTCTATCAAAAGTCCCTGATCATAATGAACCATGATATAAAACTTTTTACCCCAATAAGAATGTTAAGATATTGCATCACAAAACTTTATTTTCTTACCCTGATGTGGAATAAATTTCCGAAATATGCACATCTGGCACATCATAAATTAACCAGTATTTGTGTTATATATATATATATACATACCACGTCTCTTCTCTTGATGTAGTAATAATATTGCAGCCATCCTCCAAGTCCATAATACATGATAAACGATACTGTCACCGAAAATAACATTATAATATGAAGATTTTGTAGTTTCCATGGTGTTATTTCTGACCAAGGTTTAGCCGTAGCATTTTTAGCATCTTCTGATAAATCAAAAAATTCCTGTAATTGTTCTTTACCCATATAAACAATAAACAAAAGCCATTCACCTGAAAAAAAAAATCATCATCATCACCACCAACACCATCATCATCATCATTATCACTACAACTACCACCACCATCATCACTACAACTACCACCACCATCATCATCATCATTAAATATTACTGGCACATATATTTTTTTCCAATGTTTTGATTAATTTTATCAACATTTAATCATTCATGATTGATAAACTTATCAAATTACTTGTATGATAAAAGTGTTTTGTAATAATTAATTACTGTGGATAACTTATTTTAATATCTTTTGTGAACTCTCACAATTTGATTGGTTAATAAATTGGGGTAAAATTAAAGGAAAGAGTTCCTTTTGTACCCTCTTCTTAAGATATATAATGTACTATATATACTATGTCTTACCCAGCGCTCCAGAAATGCCGGCAGTGTCAACCAGCGATTTTTAGAAAATCAGTAAAACAATATTTGCGTCCTTGTTAACAACTCCCCCCCCCTCTCTCTCCTTCCCGACCGTTGCGCGATTTCGGCTGTGTTTGTAATGTCAGTTTCTTTAATTGTTTAATATTTGATAGTTGACTGTTATAGGAAGCCTTTATTGATATAATTATCTATAACCTAATGTATAATGAACATTTCAAGTCATCAACTGTATATAATAAAGATCAGAGACACCTAAATGTCGGTCTTACGTCATTTCCAGTTGATTTTCTTTCTCGTGGTATCTATCCTTCAATGATCAGGCCCCGGTTTCACAATCACACTTAAGTTTGAGTTTCCACTCAAATCTGAGTTTACACTTAAATTTGAGTGGATTCCTTAGTTTTGGGTTTCACAATAAAACTTGAGTGATTCACTCAAATCTTATTTGAATGTACACTCAAATATTTTGAGGGAGGCATTTAACGCACTCAGACACTCACTCAAATATGGCGAATGGTTATCGGATAGCTCGCCTGAGACGTCGAAGGGCTGTTTTAAGACGACAGAAAAGTTTCAAGTGCGTGTTGAATCCATTGAATGGGCTAACAGACGAAGATATTTTTTGGCGATATCGTTTTCGTCGTGAAACAATCATGTTTTCGATAACTTTGTTGAGTCCTGCCATCCAGTACCATACCAGTAAGTCAATGGCAGTGCCTCCACTAATACAGATTTTGGCAACTCTAAGATTTTTAGCAACTGGGTCATTCTACAGGCTTGTGGGCAATTCACTCGGCCTATCCATAGCTTCAGTTCACAGGCACTTGTTTCGTATACGGGTTCCCCCTACCTATATTTACCAAATATAAATTTTTCATATTATCCATGACAATATCAAGTTTGTGCACTACCAAGAGAAAAAAAACCTTACGTTAAAAAAAAAAACAAAACAACATTTAAAAATTTAGTATATAATGTTACATTAAAAGATTTGTTTTTATGCACAAATTTTAATATTTTTCTGCACAAATTGTTAAATGTATTAATTTTAAATTTTAACATAAGGATATTGCAAATTGCTCATCACTTTTTATTCTAGAACTGACAGTAAAACTGCTTATTATTATAAATTTGCATTAGATGATTTTTAAGTACTTTCTATGCAAAATTTAAAAATTACTTCTTTTAGGATTTCCGAAGGTTGCTGGGTGCATAGATGGCACATTTATTCGTATTATTGCACCCAGTGAAAACGAACAGGATTATGTGAACAGAAAAGCATATCATTCATTGAATGTACAGGTTATATATTTTTTTAAATTCAAAATTCAATCAGTCAATCAATTTCTTTATTTTCATAATTACTATGGCATAACAAGTAAATAAACAAGAGGCCCATGGGCCTTAACGCTCACCTGATGTGTCCAATATTGTTTGCAAAGTGCAATAGACAATATATTAAGTACAGAAACTTTAAAAGATAATTAATAATTTTAGTATTCCTATGTTGATATGACCTTGACCTTTGAACATATAACCTTAAACCATATATCAAAATGATCGTTGTCGCAATACCTACAATATTCTAATAAACATGCCTATACAAAAAGTTAATAGTTTTCAAGATAATTAGCAATTTAAGTCTTATTTTGCAGCTGTGACCTTGAACTTTCAACATATGACTATGAACCATATATCAAAATGATCGTTGTCACAATACCTACAATATTCTAATAAACATGCCTATACGAAAAGTTAATAGTTTTCAAGATAATTAGCAATTTAAGTCTTCTTTTGCAGCTGTGAACTTGAACTTTCAACATATGACTATGAACCATATATCAAAATGATCGCTTAAGCAATACCTACAATATTCTAATAAACATGCCTATACAAAAAGTTAATAGTTTTCAAGATAATTAGCAATTTAAGTCTTATTTTGCAGCTGTGACCTTGACCTTAAAACATATGACCTTGAACCATTTATCAAAATGATCATTGTTGCAATACCTACAATATTCTAATATACATGCCATACAAAAAGTTTTAAATTTTTCAAGATAATTAGCATCTTAAGTCTTCTTTTGCAGCTGTGACCTTGACCTTTCAACATATGACCTTGTACCATATATCATAAAGATCGCTGTCCCCATACCTACAATATTCTAATATACATGCCTATACAAAATGTTAATAGTTTTCAAGATAATTAGCAATTTAAGTCTTTTTTTTTTTGCTGCTGTGACCTTGACCTTTGAACATATGACCTTGAACCATATATCATAATGATTGTTGTCAAAATACCTACAATATTCTAATGTCCATGGCTATACAAAATGTTAATAGTTTTTAGGATAATTAGCAATTTCAGTCTTATTTGCAGCTGTGAGCTTGAACCATATATCAAAATGATCGCTTAACCAATACCTACAATATTCTAATATACATGCCTATACAAAAAGTTAATAGTTTTCAAGTTAATTAGCAATTTAAGTCTTCTTTTGCAGCTGTGACCTTGACCTTTCAACATACGACCTTGAACCATATATCAAAATGATCTTTGTCACAATACCTGCAATATTCTAATATACATGCCTATACAAAAAGTTAATAGTTTTCAAGATAATTAGCAATTTAAGTCTTCTTTTGCAGCTGTGACCTTGAACTTTCAACATATGACCTTGAACCATATATCAAAATGATTGTCATGTCAATACCCACAATATTCTAATATACATGCCTATACAAAAAGTTAACAGTTTTCAAGAAAATTATCAATTTAAGTCTTCTTTTACAGCTGTGACCTTGACCTTTGAACATATGACCTTGAACCATATATCAAAATGATCGCCATGTCAATACCTACAATATTCTAATATACATGCCTATACAAAAAGTTAATAGTTTTCAAGATATAGTGACAAATATATCATTTTTAGCAATTTCCCCACTCAGTGCCTTAAAGTCTCCCCATTTTGAGCCCCATGGCTACCATTTGTGCAAATCTGAAAATAGATGACCTAAAGATGTTATAAATGAAATAACTAAGGTATATCTCTTGTAGATTCAGAGGAGAAGATTTTTAAAGTTTTTCACTATTTCCCCCCTTATGGGGCCCCAAGGGGACATAACTCCTTCATTTGTGCAAATCTGAAAGGGCTTTACCCAGGCATGATGGTTACCAAGTTCCATTAAATTTGGCCCAGTGGTTTTGGAGGAGAAGATTAAAATGTAAAAAGTTTACGCACGGCAGACGACGCACGATGCACGACGGACGACGCACGAAGATGGATAGCAATAGCTCATCTGAGCTTTCAGCTCAGGTGAGCTAAAAATTAATAATGCAAATACTAACATATGAAAAATCACATGTATAGACAAATAAATATGTCAAAATTCAATCTAGAGGACATACTGTCTATAAACCTTTTTCAATAAATTGACACAAATTTTTTTGACACAATAAAAAAAGGTTATAGAAAAATAATTTAAAGTCAGTTTCTGTACTGAACTGGAATGAACTAGAATAAATGCATTACAAATGACACAAATCATCATCATATATAATGTTACTTGTCATATGTATGTGAGTATAATATATGGTTGAAAAATACAGTACCGGGTACTTATGTTAACAAGAGGCCAATGGGCCTTAATGCTCACCTAAGGATGTGTCTTAAATCTTTTGAAAGTATGAAAACCAATTAAAGTTATTACAAAAACTATAAATATATATATATATATATATATATATATATATATATATATATATATATATCCAAACTTTCCCAACTTTGGACCCTACTTCCACATTTCTTAATCAGAAATATGTAAGGTCTAGTCACAGTTCATTCATAGAAAGCTTAAATGCACAGAGTTTCTAAATTACTATGGATAATTTCCAGATGATTAACCATTTAAGTATTCTTATGTAGCGGTGACCTTAATCTTTCAACCCATGACCTGAAACCATATTACAAAATTATTGTAATATCAATACCTACAATCCTTTGATATGCTGGTCCTTGGTGGTCGAGTGGTCTAAAGGGGATCATAGATCTTCTCACCATCTCGGTTTGAATCCTACTGAGGACGGATCCCAGAGTGAGAAAGTTTGTCAGTTCGCTTGCTGAAGGTCTGTGGTTTTCTCCAGACACCCTGGTTTCCTCCACCATCCAAGAACTGATTGCCTCAAAATAATTGAAAGAATCTTGACTGGGGCATAAAACAACATTAATCCACTCCACTCCACTATTTAATATGCATGACTATACAAAAAATTGTATAGTTTTTAAGAAACTAAGTATTCTAATGCAGTTATGACCTTGACATTGAACCAAGTCCTTAATCCATATATCAAAATGATCCACATAACAATACCTACAATACTCTAATATACATGTCTAAACAAAAAGTTCAAAGTTTTCAAGTTAATTCACAATTTTAGTATTTATAAGCAAAAAATAACATTTCAAAGGAAGCATTACTCCTACATGGATTATCATATAGTTACAAAACTTGTTATTACCTTAGATTTTGCCATGCCTAATATTTTTGCAATGTTTTTATCTAATTCTTATAGTTTACCAGAAAATACATTTACAATAAAACTGTAACAAATCACAAACTATTATTATATTACATGTATTACATATTGAATAATTATGTTATTTATATTCCCACAAATTCTAAAATAAATATAAAATTATTAATTCTTATATTTATTTCAGATGACAAGTGATGCAAATTACAGGATAACTAACTGTGTTGCCAAATGTCCTGGTAGTATTCATGACTCCAGAATGTTTAAACATAGCCATTTATGTCAGAAGTTTGAAAATGGTAAATGATTTCAAATTATTCTGTAAATGACTGGAATTTATAAGTTACTAGTATATAATCCTACAAATGTATTTTATTTCTAACTGATGGACAACAACCTAGAGGAGTCACCTCCAGAGTTAAGTTATTCTCATTAATCAACCTGTTAATGAATTGTATAGTGATAGGATATTTATTAAACAAAATCAATTGTTTTAATAACTTTGAATCTGCCAAGAATGTTTTTAATCTTGAGTAAAAAACATCCAATCCAGAAACTTTTACTGTAGAGAGATACTTGGATGTGTTTGTCCACTCAAGCATTAGATGATTGAAGTTGCAGTAACATTTCAAAGTCTAAATTTCATTTATGTATAAACTTTACCATAATTTAAAAAATCCTTTGTTATAAATTTAGATTTCAGTATTTTTTATTTAAATTTTATTTGTTAAAATTTGTCAAAATATACATGTAGTAGAAGCACCTGAATATTTCAGGGGAGAAAACCCTGTCATTATTTCTTTACAACAGCAATTTTTTTACAATGACAAAATTATTTGAGGACATACTTGGTCCTTATAGTGGGTTGACAACTGTTATTGGTAACCATTATACTAATAAGCCATCACTATTTTATCTGAGTGGAACTTGTGGTTTACCTAGCTAGTCACAAATACAAATTTATAATACCTTTAATTTTTCCTATAATAATAATAATAATAATTATTATTATTATTATAACATCAAATATGAAGCAAAACTGTAATATTAACTAAAAAATTGTTATAATTCTATTTTAGGAAAATACAAAGGATTACTTCTTGGAGACTCAGCTTATCCATGTAGGAAATTTATTATGACACCATATATGGACTCAAATACTAATTCAAAAATTAAATTTAATAAATCTTTATGTAGAACAAGAGTTACTATTGAACAAACTTTTGGAATTTTAAAAAGAAGGTTTTCTTGTCTTCATTCAGGACTTAGATTAAATCCTGAAAAAGCTGCATGTGTAGTGCTTACATGCGCTACACTGCATAATATAGGAATTGAAAGGAGGGACATCTTTATAAACGAAAATTTTAATGAAAATATTGTGGATGACATACCAAATCAAAATCAGATACCTATTGGTGATGGGAAAGGCATGAGGGATCTTATAAGACAAACTTATTTTTCATGAAATTCAGGCCTGATATTTAATAAAGTCAAAATTACTGTTACTGTCGATTTTAAATAAGATATTTCAAACATTGATTAACATTATTTTATAATTTTTAAAAGCTGAACATTGAATATTAACAAGAGGCTCATGTGCCTTAACGCTCACCTGATGATATGTCCAAAATCTTTTGCAAAGAACTAAATTACAAAAACTTTACAAAATTATTCAAGTTTGGAAATGCCAAAATAAATAATCAGAAAAATCTAGTTATATTTCATTTATAAATAGCTAACATGCATGCATCAACTATAGTACAATGAATAATTTCCAAATCATGAACCATTTCAGTATAATTATGCAGCCATTACCTTTGAGCATATGAAGTTTTTCAAAGATATTTGCACCCCTAGGGCACTGTGACCTAGTTTTGGTATCCATGGAAACACCGTGAACAAATCTGAATTGCACCAGCTCATAAATGCTTTTGACCAAGTATCACTGAAATCTGTTCTGAAAGGTGCATGCACATACACACGCAGCATCATGCCATAAGCTCACATGACCTTTTTGTCAGGTGAGCCAAAAACTAAGCTCCATGGAAATTAAGTTATACATAAATTAAATACATTAATTTTTTGCAATATTTTTTAACTTTGCTTCTAAAACTTGTCTTTTTAACATTTCATTTTTAATCTGAATTTCAAGTAGTTGACTTTCCAGTTTTAATTTGACTTCTTCTGCTTCAGCTCTTCTAGTTTCAGCTTTGAAGTATGTTTCTTCATATTCTGATGGACACGAGAGACTTTTCTTTTTCTTCCGTGGCCGTTCAGGAATAGAAAAAGCACAGTCTAAAGCTGCTTCTGGAAGAGTTGAAGCAGATGGTTCTGGAACTGAACCTGTGCTGCTATCTTGTGTGTGGAGACATTCTTGGAACACTTCCAGATCAAAGTTGTTAAGGTTAGGGTCTAAAAAAGAAATTTATAAATTTTATATATATATATATAATATATATATATATATATATATATATATATATATATATATATATATATATATGTATGTATGTATGTATGCATTAATTTATAAATTATAATTATATATATTAATATATAAATTTATAAATGAATATATAGAGAGAGAGAGAGAGAGAGAGAGAGAGAGAGAGAGAGAGAGAGAGAGAGAGAGAGAGAGAGAGAGAGAGAGAGAGAGAGAGAGAGAGAGAGAGAGAGAGAGAGAGAGAGAGAGAGAGAGAGAGAGAGAGAGAGAGAGAGAGAGAGAGAGAGAGAGAGAGAGGAGGGGGGTGGGGGGATTTAGCAAATGTAAAAAAAAAAATTCCGTCAAACGTGGTTGAAGTTTAAGAAATTGATGGTTCCTAGAAGAGTTTTTACATTAATTCTCTTTCAACTTGTCATGTTGCAAATCACGGGAAGGAAATATTCATTAAGTCAATATGTTGAGAATGTTTATGTTCTTATCTTCAATATATTCAGAACTGTCAAAGTGAGTTTTTAAGTTTCTGAGGTTAACTTGAACTATTTCAATATAAATTGGTTCCTACTTTTCAAGAGCCAGAGGTAACACTCATTAGGTTATTTAACCTTTTATTTTTAACCTATCATCTTTTATTACACCTCAGCGCAATTAATTTTTTCATACCTCTTGTCTTTAAGTTTTCATATTGTTTCTGGATCGGTTCTTTTGTCCTTTTGATATCAGACTCACTATAGTATAAACATGATAAATGATGATGTTTACATATTTATTCGAGAGTAACAACAGTGAAATGAAACAAACATGTCTATCCAGTTAAATAAAGTAGAAGGGAATATGAATTCAAGAATATAATATTTGTCTGTATTATGTACATGCATCTTCTGTTTGTTTAATGTCTAGTTTTATGATGATTTTTAGATTTTTCCATTTGTATGATCACAAGTGTGTAAGTCTTATATTTAAATATCTAAACTACTACTTAATGACGAAAACTGAAATTGATGGATAAATAAGATAAATCTGGTTGTAACATTAACTGGACATAATATTTTATCAATCTTAACATCGATTCAGATATCAGAAAAAAAATCTCTACTACAATGGAATTGTCCCTCTTCGAGTGTAGTATGTTTATATGAAAATAGATTCTGCCCTTTGTATTAATTGTTAAGTTGTCGAGTATTATTATTTATTTGTATATCAAAAATTTCCTATTATAAGAGAAAAATATATTCATAAATATTATAGAAATTTTCCTTCCTATTAAAAATGTATAATATGCATTCTTTTTGTAATACTAAGCTTTATTCCAAAATTGCCAAATTTTTTATCTGTGGTGTTTAAACATTATTCATAATTTTTTTTTTTTGTCATTTTGTTAATAATGTGTATTTTTTTTAATTATGTAGATGTAATGCTACTTATGTGTATAGAGAATATTTGTGCATATTTTTTCCTTGTGTAATGTCTTTAATATGTCAATTCACTATATAAATTATTTATCTTATAAATTTTGTTTCACATGTGAATTGTTTTTAATATTTGAATGTATACATCTCATGTTCCACTCCCGGTGTGACCGAGTTGTATTCTATTTAATAAATTGAAATTTGATTTAAAATCTTGATATTATAATAAAAGTAGGGTGAAAAAATTTATATCATGAATATCAAAGATGTGCTAGTAAGAAAATTTTGTAATGTAACTGAATATTTTGTTTCAGTATATCAGATAGTGTGCATATATATCTTTGTGAATAGTGAATACCGTACTCTATATTCATATATGTTAAAACTGTGTAATGTTGAGGAATAAAGAATTATATTTAAAAAAAAAATAGAAATCTTAACATTGCTTGAGATATAAAAAACATACTTATTTCAAAATTAAATATTGAGAATGAAAAACTATTTTGGAAAAAAATATTTTAAAATTATGGCAAATTTACATTTGCTCATTGGTTGTATATAGAGTTATAATTTACAAATATGAATTTTTTTTTCTGTAAAATCAGAGCTTCAACAAGTATGAGAAACCATTTTTCTGAATGAATATTTATGTAATAAACATTTTAATTTTAATATAACATAAACTGGGTTTTGTTTAGTTCTATGTATCCCAGTGTATATATACATAAAATGTTCATTTTTCACTGATTAAAGAATAAAAATAATTTTCATTATTGCTCCATAAACCTATGTTTAATTATTCTTTAATAATACTACACATTATCCAACTAAAATAGACTAGATAGTCATTGTGTGTTTGTTTTTAATTTGCGTTTTTATTTGCATCTCAATATTCACACATATGTCACACGATGAAGAAAAAAATACAGGGTCGGACCAAGCTTCACGCTAACCTCGTTACCTTCCGAGCATCGATGGCATGCAAATGTGATAAGATAATGAATTGTTATTCTTTTTCTAAATAAGCATTGATAAAAAAGATATTAAATTTAAAACCTGTTTCGACCCTCATTGGTCTCATCAGTCGGTGATCATAAACAATACAAATGTACAAATATGTTTGGTTAAATTTCTATTTTATTTCAATATTTGATGTTAAAACCGATTGAAGCTGGTCTTCAAACGGAAGTGATATGTTACAAAATACCCTCTCGTGATCCCCATGTTACAGTTGCTTTTTTTAAAGTAGTTTCCCCAGGTAAAGACACCGATATTACTCAATCATTAAACCATTCAAGCCACGATGCGTGTATATTGTAATTAACGGATTAAGATAATTATCGATCTATCGGAGTATAAGTGGGTGCAGTAATAATTTATTTTTCGCCGGTTGGATGTTTTCAGCCTGGTCTTACCTATGTAGTATTTTAGTGTATGTTTGAGAGGGGGTACAAAAGGAACTCTTTCTAAATGAAACTGATTTCAACATGTTCAATACAGAAAAAAGAATACTAGTCTCTTAGGTCACAAGCTGACTTTACCTGAGAAGTTGATATTACAAAAAATGTCACACGCATAGAAAACTTCTTTTATGGTTATAAACAAAACCGTGTTCTGAATCGATAAAACATTTGTTTGATTAATGACAATGTATGACAAGCATCTTTAACATAAGACATGTTTATTAACTGACTACAGCTGACTAGATACTCAGAATTCAAAAACACTGAAAACAAATGGTGGGGTGGGGTGGGGTGGAGTGGAATTATGGAGTTTTTTTGCTCGTGTCAAGATTTTTTCACTTAAATTGGGAAAAATTTGAAATTCAGTTCAAAGATTTGTAGGAAACCAGAGCCATGCTGGAGAAAAACCACAGACCTACCATAACCATACTAACAAACTTTTTCACATAAGGACTTGCCAGATTGGGATTCGAAACTAGAGGGCAAGAGTCACTCTGATCCCTAAGCATATGCTTTAGACTACTTTGCCAATAAAGTCATAGAAATAAAACAAAGAAAGTTGGACTTGAGTTGAGCATTGGTTGAGCATTGGTGTTTAACGTCCCAGTCAAGAAAATTTCATTTATATATCGAGACGTTGCCGGCTATAGGCAAAAATGCAGAAATTTTGCCTGTGCTTTGCACTGATGGCATTATACAGCTGGGTTCATTATTGTGCCACACCTACTGTGACATGAGACCTTGTTAACTTCAAGTTCCCATCCTTAAGAGCTGTGACTTTCATTTCATAATGCCAAGTGCTTGGTGAAAGAACAGTCACTATTCACATTCATGCCTTGGGTCAGACCCCAAAGAAGGTTGGAGATGTTGAGGATAGGAACTGAGGATACCACAGGATGGGCAACAGTACCCCAGAATGGACGATAATACCCCAGTAAATCAGAAAAACAAGCACGAAGATGGACACTGGCAAAGTAAAACAAACAAGAAGACATCTTGAAAAGAACCACAGAGACTTAAATCAGAAAACACACAGAAACATAAGAGCAGAGGTACAGTTGAAAACTGACAGAAAAAAAGTACAGAATGGAAGATAACTGAGGAAACATGCATAAGCCTGACTGAAGAGGAATCAATAAATAATGCAGGCTTGTATTCAGTGGGGGTGTGAGGGGTGCGAATGCACCCCCTTTGAAAACCATTGAGCACTGTAAAAGCCTTGTTAAAAATCATTTACCACTATTAAATTTCTTAAAAATCGTTTTGAAAACATTATTTTTTATTAATTTCAAACATTGAGATACATCATATTTGATTATTAATTGTTCATTCATATACTCCAAAATGCACCATTTTGCGTTTCATTTTCAAAAGTTTTATGGGGAGCATGCCCCCAGACACCCCTCCCAATCGAGGTGCACCATTGGTGCGTGCCACGACATTCTTCAAAATCACACCCCCTTTCTGAAATACCTCCCCACGGGCCTGTAATGTAGTTATCTTGTTACTTCAGAATGACAATTTGATAATGGAATATAAAATACCCACAAATTATCAAATTAAACCATATGGCACACAGGTATACTTGTTAATTACAGTTAATAATTAGTGATGGCAGATGGTAGGGTATCAATATCCCTGTGTATTGTTTATCACAAATATATCAATAGCATTTTTTTTTTTTATCTTTCTGTGTGTACATAATAAAAGCAATAATGATGTACAAATTAAAATTGAATTTAGAATGATATTCAGTATTAATAAGCAATTTAAATGATCATCCTGTGTGGTTCTGGTGGACACCAGTAGGTATGTGAATTTTTATTAAATTTGTATTTATAGCAGACATACAAAAAAACAGTTGAAAGGGCAATGAAATTGAATAAGTAGAGGAAAAGTGCTGACAACAGGAGATAGATATAATTCTTGGTGAAAAATTGTATGATCGTCTGTGATCCCTACAAAGTCTGTTGGACTTACAAAGTCCAATGGATTTAATAACAAAAATCTTATAACATTCTATATACCTGGTACCTTAAATAATTAATTTATTTTGTTAATCTGCCTTGTAAGTTTAATTCCTCACCTCTAATAAAAGAAGAAAGTTCATACTAAACAGTGCATCATAGAACAGAGCATGGAATAGTGATGTACTGTACATCATTCTTGTAAAGTTCTGAATGCAAGGTCACTTCCAAGCTGCAGAGTTTGTAGACATAGAATGGGAGGTTCCTTGTTGGTCCCTACATGTTCTTCCTTTCTTGTTACAAAATCTCTAGACCTGAACTAAATGGCTCCGAAGGTTTTTTTTGTTTTTGTTTTTGTTTTTTTTTGTTTTTTTTTTTTTTTCCAATAAAAAATACTGATGTTGCCTTTTCCGAAACAGCAATGTACATCAGTATTATGAAAAAGATGTCATGTATTACAGGTCTAAGCAATTGTCAACATATTACAGGCAACCCTTAGCTTTAATTGAAAAACACTATAATGACCTGAATTGAAAAATGAAAATAATATAATATATTTTAAACATCACAAAAACATGAATAATCTACTGAGATATCATCATATTGTAGGCAGAGAAAAAAAAAATAACATAGAAAATGGGTGTGTTGTGTAATAGAAATATTGGGAAGTTGGGCTTACCTCTCGATGCCGTGGCAGCAAAGAAAACGGCAACCATAAAAGCTAACTTAGCAGCTCCATCTTTAGCATTTTCATAGAATAGACTCATTTTAGCCAATATTACGCCAACTATCAGCACTACCCTCTTTTCTCATTAATTATCGACCAGACAATGTTTTTGTTTGCATTTCAAATAACCGTGTTATTAAGGACGTCTGAGTCCCAGTTTGTAAACTTTGACACGGGATTAATTATTATTAAACTGATATTTCTGTTGCCGAGATAATCTTCTTTTCTGTGTGACATGTTTTGGCACTATCTCAAATATTGATTGAAAGTTTAGAGGTGTTCCGAGAAAACTACTTTCTCTCTCCGATACTTCCTTCTCTGTCCGGAGAACCAATTACATTATGATGCGTAACGGCACGTATTTTATTTCAGTCTAAATCATCTATCGTATTATCATTAATTATAAGGTCTATATTATAGTCCCCAAATTGCGGATAACTATTAATATGTATTGTATCTTAAGGTCAATTGATTTTCATTTCAGTTTCACTTGGAAAATGTGTATTATCATCATCATCATCATCATCATCATCACAAGCATATTGTGCATTTCTCTTAACAGAGTTATTCAATATAAGCATATTTTTAATCTATGAAATGTAGCCTTATTTCAAAGTATATGCAGTATGAATATAATTATTGAAGTTGAACCCTGAGAAACCACATTTATTTGTTTACTAGACCCGGGTCAAATGTCCCCTGTATAATATTCACTCCTATCAGGTGTGTGTGTGTGTGTGTGTGTGTGTGTACGCACAATTAACCCTTAAAGTGTTTGATTGTTAAAGGCAAAATTCCACCATTCGAACCCAATATTCATGTCCAATGCCTGTACAATGACAAAAGTTATTACCGTATTATCATTTGTTTGAATCTGGAACAAATAAAACCATGGTAAAAATGTATTTGAAACTGAAATTCAAGCCCTGGAAATTTACAATACTTGTGGGACTCTATATATTGAGCTACCAGGCTATCAAGCTCAGTCTATCAGTCATAAAACCAATCAATAGGTCTGCTTTAAAGCCAAACTCAAACAGGTGAAACAGGTAACACACCACTAAGTAACTGAGCTATATATACAGTTTATATAGGTCTGCTTTAAAGCCAAACTCAAACAGGTAACACACCACTAAGTTACTGAGCTATATATACAGTTTATATAGGTCTGCTTTAAAGCCAAACTCAAACAGGTGAAACAGGTAACACACCACTAAGTAACTGAGCTATATATACAGTTTATATAGGTCTGCTTTAAAGTCAAACTAAAACAGGTGAAACAGGTAACACACCACTAAGTAACTGAGCTATATATACAGTTTATATAGGTCTGCTTTAAAGCCAAACTCAAACAGGTGAAACAGGTAACACCCCACTAAGTAACTGAGCTATATATATACAGTTTATATAGGTCTGCTTTAAAGCCAAACTCAAACAGGTGAAACAGGTAACACACCACTAAGTAACTGAGCTATATATACAGTTTATATAGGTCTGCTTTAAAGCCAAACTCAAACAGGTAACACACCACTAAGTAACTGAGCTATATATACAGTTTATATAGGTCTGCTTTAAAGCCAAATTCAAACAGGTAACACACCACTAAGTAACTGAGCTATATATACAGTTTATATAGGTCTGCTTTAAAGCCAAACTCAAACAGGTAACACACCACTAAGTAACTGAGCTATATATACAGTTTATATAGGTCTGCTTTAAAGCCAAACTCAAACAGGTAACACACCACTAAGTAACTGAGCTATATATACAGTTTATATAGGTCTGCTTTAAAGCCAAACTCAAACAGGTAACACACCACTAAGTAACTGAGCTATATATACAGTTTATATAGGTCTGCTTTAAAGCCAAATTCAAACAGGTGAAACAGGTAACACCCCACTAAGTAACTGAGCTATATATATACAGTTTATATAGGTCTGCTTTAAAGCCAAACTCAAACAGGTGAAACAGGTAACACACCACTAAGTAACTGAGCTATATATACAGTTTATATAGGTCTGCTTTAAAGCCAAACTCAAACAGGTGAAACAGGTAACATCCAACTAAGTAACTGAGCTACATGTAAAGAGAGGTGTTTGGTTTGTGTAGATGTTTTATACTCTAGATTTTGTTAACCATGTACTATATACCATCCAGTTTACAAAGGCAACAGTTGAAAATAAAACAAATCACTGAATTAACATCTTGATAATTTTTTATTAATTTAAATAAACTTTTTAATAATCTCATTACAACAATTTTACTTATTTTAATCGAAGAACACAACATACTGAGACAGACAGACAGACAGACAGACAGACACACACACACACACACACATGGAATATATATAAACAAAAAACATTTATGAAACAATATATTATGCTTCAGAGTATGTCTGAACAACAGGGAGCTCAATGTGGAATGGGCGAGTGTAGCGCACCTGACAGGGAGCTAATTAAATAAAATGATTCAAATCAGTCTTAATCAAAAATTAATAAAATTATAGATTATTGAAAGATACCAGTGTAGTATTTAAATATTTTACACCAAGAGTCACATCTCTCCAAAACTAAATAATAATTAAAACTCAGAAAATTTAGTTAAAAAGTGTGAATTATGGGTAATTGTTCATGCCTACTATTGCCTAACTAAAAGCAGAGAATAACCTCATTGCGACTTGGTAAAAAATCAGTTGACTGGAATAGTCTTTAAAAGAAGCTGTTACACAAATAACATTAAAAAAAAAAAAAAAAAAGAAAAAAGAAAATTAATTTGATATGTTATTTGATATCTTCCGTTTATGACCTATGTATTATCTGGTATTCTATATTTGACTTGAATTTTGCTTCATTTCCTTGATAAAGTAGAAATATGAGAATACAATGTATGATCAGTTATGATTCTCTCATTTTATTTACAAAGAAAAAAATTCAGCATTGAAATTCGATTTTTATTCAGGACATTGAGAAATAAACTGAATGGACGCTGTGCACACTGTGTAATTGGCAAAGCGAATTACACAACGAAAAACTTTAAATTAAGATTAAAAGCTTATAATCAAATTTTAAAGACAGCTTAGTCAAAGTAGAGAATGACTTTATGCAATTTTTGCTTTTAAAAACTTCAAAACAAGGTAAAATGATGCACATTAAAAGTAGTTCGTACTAGATTATGTCACCGTCGGCACTTGAGTGGGTGTGGCTAATTTACGTTCGAGTCAATGAGAAATGACCTGAACATATTTTCGCTTTTCAACCAATGAAATTGTTAGAAATTTGTCAAATTCAATTATTCTAAAATGTACACATATGTTCATTAGCTGGTACAACATTTCTTGACTAAACACAATCAATAACTTTCACACACAGATACACTTAAATATAATCTAAATTTTTATATATTAACTTAAAACCTTCATTTCTAATTGGTTGTTAGATAAATCATAATCCTTTATCTGCACTTACAGTTCTGTATGCAAGGTACTTAGGTACTTGAGATTCTCAATTAATATAACAGGCGATTTTTTCCGATCAGTTTTTATAATTTTCTTTTGCATTTAAATTGGACCTCTGTTGGAAAATAACACATTACTTTCACATTAAGTAAATAATGACATACCTTGTAATGACTGATAACAAAAACAAGAATTCCATGGAATTAAATGTCTCGCCTGGTTAGTTTTTGATCACGTAAAAAAAATTTACTTCAACATAAACTTTCACATTTTGAAACGCCGCCACCGCAAATGACAACACCTGAACATTAACACCTTAGTCTCGCCTTATGGCAATGCCAGGAACGAGAAAAATAACTAATAAGTATAAAATGAGTTCAAGGTCAACTAACACAAATCTTTGTAGAGCTACAGTACCTCTCAGTAGCTGTCATATCAGTTACTAAAAACATTTGAAAGACAACTTCAGCTTCATTAACATATGGTCTGTATCTGAATTTTTATATTAATAAAAAAATTACAAAATTTACATGAACAGTATAAATTTTAAAAAGCAATACAAATTAATCAAACCTGTCCATTAAGACTACCTGAAAATCCTGTAAAAGTGACCTTCATAAACATAATATAAAATTACATGTAAAAGTGACCTTTATAAACATATTGCATTACATGTAAGATTTGAGAGGTGAAATCCAATAAAAGTGACCTTTATAAACATATGGCATTACATGTAAGATTTGAGAGGTGAAATCCAATAAAAGTGACCTTTATAAACATATGGCATTACATGTAAGATTTGAGAAGTGAAATCCCATAAAAGTGACCTTTATAAACATATGGCATTACATGTTAGATTTGAGAAGTGAAATCCCATAAAAGTGACCTTTATAAACATATGGCATTACATGTAAGATTTGAGAAGTGAAATCCCATAAAAGTGACCTTTATAAACATATGGCATTACATGTAAGATTTGAGAAGTGAAATCCCATAAAAGTGACCTTTATTGACAAATTGAATTATACATTGGGCTGGAGAAGGAAAATGGTTTTTATTCCCAAGTTATGAGTCATTATATCTATGTGATAAGTTTAAGATGTTGAATAAAACCAGAGTGCCAGTTAAACTCTCACTGAAATCTGCCAGGGTGGGATGTGAAACTAGAAGGTGAAAGGCTCTGTGATGCGCTTCAGAATTATGTGAAACAAAAGACCCAAGAAGATTTTCATGTATGCCTTAGTACTTTTAAGTCTAAACAGTTAAAAGTATGAAAATCATTTCTAAAATTAATGATGGCAAAATGATAAGAGTCATACATGTGACCAGACGTGCTGAAAGGTCCACTACCTAATTTCATGAAAAAAAGTTACTGTTGGAGATGGTATTAGAAAGCTATGATAAACAATTATGCTAAATTGTTTCAATGTAAACGAAAACATGTGAATGTGTGCAGTTGTAAATTTTTGGTACAAACAATTATGGACAGGTGTAGACAAAAATCGTATGAACATGACAACTACATCAAGCAACAACTACGTCATATCCAGTCATTTGTATCAGCAAAATTAAATTAAAATGACAAAACCTCCAGCAAATAAAAAAAAATAGGCTCCAGTTATTGAGCAGTAAGACAAAAATTGCACTAAATTTTGTCATGGAACAATAATATACATTGGTGTTTTACTTGTTCTCTGTTGTCAGGAAACAAGTCATGTTCTGTCTAAACTTGAAGATGGATTCTTCTGATATTCCAATCTCACCTCATCCAAAAAAAAAAAAATTAAAAGTTCCAAAAATTAGGTAATGGAAAGAGTTTGATAAAGGAAATTCTGGACTCTCCATGAAAATACATTCTTAAAGACTTTACATATGTAACTTACGTTCAAATAAAATTTTTCTATAGATAATTCTATATTTGTCGATAGTAATGAACAATTGAACTTTAAAGGCTGCAACACAAGTTATTTATCTTAGGTCCTCTAACGGACCTAAAAATTAGTAAACATTTCAGGCACAAGACCGTGTTGAAACATTGAAACCATTATGACATCTAGAATGTAATATTTACTCAAATCTATGTTATTTCGGTAACATTTAAAAGTATGATATTATATAATATATGATAGACTTACTATTGGTAAGACTGATTGATTGTCAGACCTGGCCAGGATTCAAACCCTCGACCTACTATTGGTCAGACAAACTCACAGTACAAAAAGATATCTATATTACATCTAATGTGAAGATTTTTTTAATTTTATTTTTTTTAAACAAATGATCTATATTAAAATTAATATCATAAAAACTCAGTAATTATCATTAACACATTAAATTATCATATGGCAAGAGGGGTAAATATAATTCAGGCATTTTTGTATATAAAACATACATACATATATATATATATATATATATATATATATATATATATATATATATATATATATATATACCATTACATGTTTGTGGGAGTAACAAAAATCATTAACTGATATTTGAAATTTTCAAATTAAACAAAAAATAATTAGCACCATACCTACAAACAAATGCATCAATTAAAAAAAAAAACAAAAAACAAAAAAAAAAAAAAAACACAAATAAACAAATACCGGTACAGTTACTTAATTTTTTATCAGACAAACTGACTGACTAAAAAATACAAATAAGACGGACACAAAATTACATAAAATAATAAATTTTAAATTAATGACACAATTCTAATTCCCCATTTTTCTTTTTAAATTCTGAACACAAATGGCACATTCTGATACATACCAATATCTGTGTATACTGGTAAAATACATCTGGACATGTAATACATCTTGTATAGCACATACTGTTGTACACACACAACACATCATTGAATTTGTTGAGATCATTTAAACTTAGAAGAAAACAGAGGAGAAAGATGTGAAGAAAATTTATTTACAAAATTCTCTATCTATATTTTTACATGAAGGTTTACAATAAAGCAAAAGGAGACACCAAAAACAATGACATGTTTATTAACCGGTAAAATTTAAGGTTAGTTTCTGTGGTTTCTAATGAAGGATTCTGGTTTTTATGATTACAGACGTATAGTTCTGTCCCAAAGTCTATAAGGTTTGAAGACCATTGTTTATCCCAGTTTAAAAACATAAAATGACTAAAAGTGGAACATGTCCTGCTGGATGGAATGTCAGTCTATTACAGAGATAATCTCGAGGTAATTTGTGGATACCCGTTGACCTCAGTCCATCACTGGGTTAACACGATCAAATTTGTGGATAGCCATTGTTGGAATGTTACAGCCTTTCAAGTATTTAATTTCATGCTTATGGTTACATTGGTTTTGTCAATAAAAATTGGATTGTATTAAGTATTTATTTCAAAAAAGATCTTTTGCCAAGAGAATTTTTCATTAAACACAATTACATTTTATACAAGACTATACAATTTCTTTTCTTGAAAATGGCAGGTTTTTCAAAATTCGAGATGTGGTATAAATTCTAAGATTTTGTTTGTCTCGGTGGGACAGGTTTTAAAATGTTCAAATCTGGAATCTAAAATGGCAAGTTTTTCAAAATTTGAGACAATGAAAAAATTCTTAAGATTTTGTGTGTTCCTGTGAAAAGGTTTTTATACGGTCAAAATCCAGGACATCCCAATCAACCTGGGACTTATAATATGTATCTATCACAGGGTTAACCTTACATACATCTGTTACTTATACATTTGGCAGCTGAATAGACTAATGTGTATTAAAATATCTTACTCAAGGTGAAGGATATACCAAAGTCTCATTGGAACTTGAACCCAAGATGGGCCTTAAATCATGAGTCCGGGACTTTAAATATTAGGTCATTTATACATGTAAATGTATTTTTATTTTTCAGGTTTATATTTATATATATGTTTTGAGATGTACATGAAAAATGTTTTGTAATCTCGGATATCAAAGAATTTTAATCAATGTCAATGGCAACTTGAATTATTAACACTAATGGCAATACGAGTACAACAAAACAATAAACAACAAAGAAATCCCAAACTTCCTGTGTTTTCAGATTAAGTAATAACTCAACTCCAATTTTTTATCAGTTTCCAATTGAAAATGTGAACCTCACTAAACATGGATGTTATTTATTTGATAAAGAAAAAACTTTGATATTCAAAATTGTTTCAAGAAATATGTACATTAAAAATTATCCAATACAATGGGAGAAAAAAATAATGTTCTTATAAAAAGCTACAATATTCAAGGTGACAAAGCCCTGGCATAAAACTATGAAATAAAAGAATTAAAGAAAAGAATTCTACAATATTGGTATCTCTAATTATCTTACTACTAAATTGAAATGTTCAAGAATAATAAAATTATGAAAGACAATTTAGGCGACATAATGCTGTAAGCTTTTTTGCTGTTTATCAGCTAAGTGTGGTGGGGTCATGGCCTGTACATTGTATATACATATAATAAATAAAATAAATATTATATAACATAATATTCCATATATAACACATATAATACCTGAATTGGCAAAATAAATATCAAAATCAGTATAAAAATGACTTTCATTCATTCATACTTATACTTAATATTAAGGCAAGTTGGAGTGGAGTCCGAAGTCCGAGGAACGACACATCTGATAACAGTGACAAAACTTCTAAACCCTATATTAGCTTTGTTGACAGCTAACGGTCATAAATATAGACAAATGTTTGTCCATTGTGTCAAACCTTTGGCTCCATAAGGATATCTGAATGATTTGAACATGTGAACATATATGACCCATTGTGTCAAGCCTTTGGCTCCATAAAGAATTGCTGAATGATTTGAAAATTTAGTTCAATTGAGTTGGTATCAAAATTGTTGAACAAGATTGAAGGAGTGGTCAATTACAATAGAGAATTAGTACTTGCTGCACAAACAATTCATTGGCACATGAATGAAGCCCATTAATTTTGAGTGGTATCAGTGGGTTGAGTTTGGTCAGCTCTTTGAGAATTTTTCAGTGATGATTCTAAATTTGGCAGAATATCTTTTCCTTTAGCAGGAGGATTATCCGGTCGTTTGGAATTTATTGTGGATATATCAGTATTATCCACTTCTTGTGTATCATCTGTATCCATTGGTTCAATGTCATTGTTACTATTTATAGATTCGCTACTCTCCCCATTTTCAGCTCGATCATCCATATCATTGTCTTCATTTTCATTTTCATCCTCAGAACTTTCATTTTCATCCTGGCTCTTTGACTCTAAAATAAATAAATTTGACCAATTAATTTTACCCTTGACAATGATATGTTGACATATAAAGTACCAGGTAGTCTCATTCAAAAAGTTCCAACCCAAGCTTAAAAAAAGAAACAGAGTTACATGCAATAATCAATATAATTTGATTAGAACCTGTCAAAGTATTCCATCTCATATATACAATAAAATAATTTTCATTTGATTTTTACCGTTAACCATGACATGTTGACATATAAACTAGTATCATTCAAAAAGTTCTGCCACAAGCTTAACAGCGGACTTCATGCAATGATCAAATTTATTTTGATTTTATCTTAGATATACAATAAAATAATTTCCATTTTTGGTTTAATTTTGATGTGTCTATCGAATTACATGTGGTTTAAAATTGACAAATACTTTTGTGAAGTCTTAAAGATTATTCATAAAATAACCTAAAGCAGTAACCAGTAGCCTAAATTCAAAATTGTGTGATCTATTTGACATAAACGATTATTTTTCTCATAAGATTGACATAAACGTGGAAGTCCTGCTATGATGTTGAGGTGATAAATAGAATACAATATGCAAATTAAATAGTTCAATAGGTCAAAATCATGCGGACCAGCATGAATGTTGTTGGCTACAATCTGAATTTCCAGCCATAAATACCAGTATTGTCCTGATTGGATTATCCACTGTTCTCCTTTTACAACAATTTTAAAGATGACATTGGAAAAAATCAAAGTACTGAAAGTACTGAAACCCCAAAACCTGGTTTTTAAAGAAAAATGTAACAAGTATTACCATAAGGACATTGGCGTCATCAAGGTTTGGATTCAAGAAGTGTGTTTATGTTTAGATTCCTTAGAATTATCACAATGAACATTTTGTTTCAGAGAATTAAAGAAGTCACATGTATCCATCAATTAGGTACTGTAAACCCTGAAAATTTGGTAGCCATTTTTTCTTAGCACTTTTGGCAGTTGTATCTTATAGCTAGAAAAATTGCTAAGATTAAGTTTAATTTACTCCAAGATCAGAGCGAAGTTAGTTCATTAAATGGTACTAGTATATCTATAGTAGTTTATCATATAAAAAGTTAGTGTCTGCAAATATTTCAAATGGAAATAGTTAGAAAGACTTGCACTACTTTTTAGCAAAAGCTTTGAAACTCATGTATCAAAAGTTAACAAGAGACCCATGGGTCTTAACGCTCATTTGAGGATATGTCCAAAACAGTGAGTAAAGTGCAATAGACTATATATTAAAGACAGAAACTTTCCATGTTTTCTCAAGTTTATAAACTGCTACAATACTTAATCAGAAATATATTGTTAGACCTTTGAATGTATAACCTACAACCATATACATGTATCTAACTGATTGTCATATCAATACCTACAGCATTCTAAAAAACATGACTATACAAAAAGTTAATAGTTTTCAAGATATATTGAAAAATATATAATTTTTAGCAATTTCCACACTAACTGCCTTGTCATTTTCCCATTTTGTGTTTTCAGCTCAGGTGAGCTAATTATCAAAGGTATACCTCTAGTCTTGATTGTCATTGACTTGTTCATGAGTATTGAGAATTGAAAAGTTGTTGTATGGTGGTAGATGTTGCCGACGTATGCTGTATAATCCAGTCAATACAAATAGCTCAAAAAAAAAATATTCACTGACCAAGGGAGACAGCATTAAGTCCCTGACAGACATTCAGTTCACTACCCAAACAGTTACAAAAACCCTGCAAACTGTCATTTTAGGGTAAATTACTAAGGACATGGTCTATCATTTAAATATCTTTGTTTAATACATGACACTTTTTGTTATTTCACTGGTTTCAGCAAAAGCAAATATACAAAATGTTAATTGATTATTTTACAGTTAAATATGGGAAAACTGTCACCAAAAAGTAATTTTTAAAGCCCATTTGAAAATAAATTAGCAAAAGTTAAATTTTGTTCAAAAGGTGCATGTGTGTTTTATGTTTTATTTAACTGGATTACAAATTTAAGCAAGCCATAAAAAAAAAAAAAAAAAAAAAAAAAAAAAAAAAAAAAAAAAATAAATAAATAAATAAATAAACAAAAAAAAACAAAACAAAAAAAAACAAAAAAACTCACCTATTTGACCTATTATTGGTCCAAATCTGCAAATTTGCATCATACAAAAATCCCCAATAGGGTAGTAGCTATATAAGAATTGAATTACACCCCGATAACAACGTAAAAAGTGAAATTCAATTCTTTTACACCCCGTTAACAACATAAAAAGTGAAATTCAATTCTTTTACACCCCGTTAACAACGAAAAAGTGAAATTCAATTCTTTTACACCCCGTTAACAACATAAATAGTGAAATTCAATTCTTTTACACCCCGTTAACAACGAAAAAGTGAAATTCAATTCTTTTACACCCCGTTAACAACGTAAAAAGTGAAATTCAATTCCTTTAATTACAAACCCGAAATTTAACAGTTTTTTAAGCTGACCTACATTTCTGCATTGATGAGCTGATTTTCCAAAAATCGATGTTACAACGTTGCGGCGTAATAACACATTAAATGTCACCTTTAAAACACAATAAAATGCCTTGTAAAAAACTGAAAAAGGTTTTTAATTGATATCTTTTTATAATTTTTTTGTTAATTTCAGTCAACATATAAATGATGTTACAATTAAATCCTTTGAGAACTAGAAATATGTCAGGCTGACATGGTGCCCCCACGTTGTTTTTCTCACTGTTGTAACTTACTTCAGTTCAGTAGGGTACACTACACATAAAAGGCTGTGCATTGTTGTCATGATTTGTGGGCAACAGATGTATTGTTGGATTACAGGTTATATACAACCATACCAGTTCTAGTGATGGAGAAAAATCCTAGAATATGTGGATAGAACCACCAACTTTCTGGAGTTACTGGCAATTGTCTTAAACTAGGATGTAGAAGTTTCATAGCAATAATATAAAAAAAACTGTTCAATATATTGATCAGTTTTGATGTCAAATTGATGGAAATGGAACATAAAAGTAATAGTGCTTGATATTAATCAAACATTGATGGAATATTTGAAAAGGACAACATGTTTGACAGTGGCACATATATAATTTGTAAAAAAAAAAATTACAAATCAACTGATTTTTCATTTAATTGAAAAGATGAGAGTATTTAATTTACTGAAATGACAATGAATATTTTTAAATATCTTCATAATATGACATTAATGATTTCATTAATAAAAATGAAAAGAAATACCTACTTGGATATTGACAGGTGCTGAATGTTGTGATCAGAATAGTAGGTTCATAACTGTCTGACTTCATGGTGTGAAGGTATTTAGAAAATATTAAATCTAGTTGCGTTTCATAGAGTGTTGTGGAATTCTCAACGATCTGGTCAAAATTCTTGGATTTGAAGAAAGTTGTTGCATATGCAGTTGGAAAGTTTGTTTTATCAATGTTGAAGTCACCAAGAATAAGGCAATTTTGCAGTGGATATAAGCTTAGATATTGAATTAAGTTTTCGACGAAGGTTGTTATCTTCCCTGATGGTGATCTATACAGTAGAATGATTTGTAATGGCCTGGTGCAGTCAAGTGAAAAATGCAAAAGTTCCATACAACTACACCATGTTTGTGTTCTTTTTTCAAGTACTTGTAATGGTTGTTTAAAATAGATTGCCAGTCCATGACAGTTTGTTGAGTGATCTGTTGGCAGGAGCACAGAATCATAGCCTGGGATACTATACACATTCTGTTCAGCTAGCGAGGGATGAGTTTCTGATAAGCAAATGATATTTGCACTCAACAGTACAGGATCATGCAAAATGTCTTGAAAATGCAGTTTGACTGAACATGCATTTAAATGAGTTATTTGAAAATTCATGTCAGTTGAATATTTGCAAACAGATTTTGAATAGCCATAGTAGTTTGCATATGTTGCATTTCCGCTTCCACAAGTTTACTACTCTTAATTTTGGTGCTGTCAAATTTGAGTATGTGAAGGCCTTCCAAAGTTTTAACTCTACTAAGAGCTACATATGCTTGTCCATCACGCAGTGTGTCTTCAAATGAAACAACAATTGCATTCACAGTTTGTCCCTGTACTTTGTGTATAGTGCTTGCCCAGCATAATCTGAGTGGAAACTGTGATCTGTGTATTTGCAAGTTTTGCTTGGATTTTGATAGTGAAAATTTGGCATCAATGGGAGTTATTGGAGTCACTGAAGAATCATTTGCAGAAAAGTCAAATTTTGTTTGCTGTCGAGCCTCTATTCCAACTGTTTTGATATCAAATTGAATCAGGATGGCAAGAGGTTTGTTTTTTTTGAAAAATGAAGTCAGTTATTGTTCCTTGAGCACCATTACACATCAAGCCAAGTTAACCTATATGTTGACCTTTGACCTTTAGGTGACATACCCAATTATGACAAGTGACATGCAGTTCCATGCTGTTTCACATCCATACCAAGTCTGAACTCAATACATGCAACAGCTCAGAAAATATGTCCCAGACAAGCATTTTTCCGAGACATGACCTACATTTTAACCTTTGACCTTGAGGTGACAAACCTCATTTTTGCATGCGACATGTCGCCCAATGCTGTTACACATCCATACCAAATTTGAACTCAATACATTCAACGGTTCAGGAAATATGTCCCGGACAAGCAATTTGTGACGTACGGATGGAAGGACGGATGTACGGACAACGGTAACTCTTAATGCCCACCACAACTTTGTTGCTGGGGCATAAAAAAGGTACTATATTATGTCTCATGACAACACATTTACCAACAAAAATGTACGACTATCATACGTTTGTAGGACACGTGTGTCAACTAACAGGTTGACGTTTCCCATAACAAAAGAAAACTGAATGAACAGTGTTTAAAAAACTGTGGAACCAAGTAATGAAATGGAATTAATGTTTTCTTGGTTGAAACTGATTTTTTTTTATGCAAACTATGGACTGGGAGCGAGAAGAAGGGATTTCGTTAAGCCTACTGATGACACCGGTGGTAGCTGTAATGGCTGATCAGAGACGTTGAGGTAAAACAAGTGGTAGGGGGTGCAGTGGACTGGATGTAACCGAGAGGGTATCACTGATATGTTTCTTTTGTGAACAGAACAGTCCCTATAATAGCTGTAATCTGAGGCCTCGTTTCTGTGGCCTGACATAAGCTTGATGTGGCGTAACTGAAATTTAGCATCACTCAGCATAGATGTGGCTGTGTCTCTCGGGCGATGTGCAGTGTATACCTAACTTCAATTATAATTTTTTAATATTTTTTGCATGAATTCAGAAAACACTAGTTTAGAAATTGGTTTAGGTGTGTAACAAAATTCTGACTTTGGATTTTTAAGGGGTGTACAAAAGGGATTCTTCGCGACTGGATTACAAAGAGATAAAAATATTTCATAAATAAATATTGAATAGTCTTGAATATTTTGGTGAAAAAATATCAGAACATGTCAAGTTGAATAATTTATTGCAAATTTTTAATCTAAAAAAATTGAAGTATTTTAATGTTTCTAAGTGAATATTTGCCAATCTCGAAGACGTTCCCATTTGTTTACAATTTAAAAATAACTTTTATTAATAGAACTCAAAGATGAGTAATCCCCGAAACTGGTCAAAAGTAATTCCGATAGAAAATGTTGTTATTGGAAAATAACAATGTCATTGGACAGGAAAACGACCAATAAAGTTGCTCTAAATCGTGTCACAACATGAAGTTTGTAATTATATACATTTATATCTATTTGGTGAAACATCTGCATTTAAAATGAAAATTCTTGGGCATTCTTGATTAGGATCTTAAAAACCAAGATGGTAAGAAAAGAACACATCAGGATATACATGTAGCTATATCTAGTGTCATCTCAATACAAAATTTGTAACTGTATGTTCAATCAATTAATCATTACAGTGTTTTATTCCATGAACTTTTCTTATTTTGAAATTAACTTTTTTGGAATAAGAACGGAAGCATAGTAAGTATATTTTAAGTACACATGTACTTACCTTGTTTTTTATCTTTATTCTCTATGGAACTGGTAGCAGGAATTTCTTTTTCTGGAATTTCTAGTTTTGGTGCATACGGCCTCATTTTCTTTGCTTGGTTCATATGATAGCAGTAACAACATCTAAAGCCTAGAAATAGACAGATATATATATATATATATATATATATATATATATATATATATATATATATATATATATATATATATATATATATTTATATATATATACACACACACACACACACACACACACACACACACACACACACACACACTAGTAGATATACATATATATCTAAGTATTTTTCAATCAATGGTAGGTTGTTGTTAGTAGTGATGTTTAATGTTGCATCAGCAATTTTTTAATGAGAGCAAGGTTTTCAATCTCTAAAAATATATCTAAAAACACCAGTTATGCATGATTGAAATGTGAAAGTGTATTTTGACCTGCTGTGTATTAGCATGCGCTAAGGGTGACTTTTTGTTAAGGTGCTAGCTCACCAAGTCAGTATGCTGCAGATAAAGTATACCACTCCCCCAGTCAAAACTCTGTCATCCTTATGCTAACCACAAGGCAAGTAAGTAATATCTCAAAATTTAAAAGCCTTATGTATGACCCTACTAGTTTTCAAACCCATGTCTTCCTGATCAGGAGGTGGACATTCTACTACCAAGCCATGGAAGCGGTCAATATACTATAGATAGTTACAAAAGTTAATTATCTGTGGATAGCTATAAACTCATCTGAGATGTTAAAATTGACATTCAATATTGCTTCTATAAACCACATTTGAGTTGAGTTGAGTAATGGTGTTTAAAGTCCAAATCAAGAATATTTCACTTATATCGAGACATCGCCAGCTATAGACAAAAGTGCAAAAATTTTGCCTGTGGGTTGCACTGATGGATTTATACAGCAGGGTTCTTTATCATGCCATGCCCACCATTTTATTTTAAAGCTGCATTAAGTTTTCCTAGGAAAAAAATAAAACGGTGCTGATCTAATTAAGAATGTTCCTAATGAACAATGTTACAGCTCGTTCAGTGATAAAAGCTCAAATAAATACAGAAATAACAGTTATTTCCCAGCAAGATGTAAATAGCATGTGGGTTCTAATATAAAACATGGTTACAACTTACAAAACGGTGAAATATGATAAATTAAACACAGAACTTCATTGAATTTGTCATTTGTGACATAATAAGGGATCCATTGCGAATACATTTGGATATTAATGACGGACAATTTATAAAATTTGTCAGGTTTCATCTTCGATTCATTGGAATACCTGTACATCCATGTGCGTGCTCTAAGATCATAACAATCATCGTTAAACATTGACCAACCTGTTAGAGGATTCCGTTTATTTAAAGCTAATAGGAACGAAATTTTAGAAAATGAATATTGCGGATTGTAATTTGAAGTTACCTATTTTTTAAAAAATATTTTTTTAGAAAATCAAAAAAAAAAAAAAAAAAAAAAAAAAAATTCAGAAAACTGAAAACTTCATGCAGCTTTGAGTTTCCATCCAAAAACGTAATGCTGAGTGCTTGGCGAAAGAATGGTCACTACCAACTTTCAAGTCTTGGGTCAGCCTTGGTCAGGGTTTGAACCCCCGACCTTCTAAGCACTCTACCAACTGAAAAACCACAGTGGTTACATTTGAAAGTTGACTGTAATTTTAATTGACTAAATTTACATACATATATTTATTAAATGCACTGTATACAAACACCACCTATTGCACCACAGAAATGTGGATTTCATGAATAGTTGGTCTAGATATAACAGTTTTTGGCTGAAATATGAAATAAAGTAACCTGATCTTAACGAGCAGGTGGTTACTATATAAAGTTTTACTGATTGATTGATTGATTTAATGGAGCCAATAATATTTTACTTATATTGAGACATGACCAGCTATAGGTGAATTGGCAGAAATGTTTGCCTTTGCAGTGCGCTTGAGGCAATGTGAAGGGAGGGTACTTTAGCATGCCAAGCCTGCTGTGACATGAGGCATCAGTTTTTAAGGTCTTATCCAAAGGACCCCATGACTTTCATTTCTAAATGCAGTGCTTTAAGAAAGAACAGTCACTACCAACTCTAAAGTCTTTGTCAGACCCAACCGGGGTTTGAATCCCTGAACTCCCACATAAAAAGCGAGCACCCTATCAACTGAGCTATTGTGGTTGTCAAGTTTTACCGTATTTTACACATACAGTGTATATAAAATAAACTTACTTAAATATTCAAACTCCTCTTTGAGTGCCATGCCATTATGAGAATGACAAGCTTTACATATAAGAGCATATCTGTTCTGTGGACCATCACCTACTAAATACTCCAGCAGTCTGTCTGTCTTGGTCCTCTCCCTTGGTAGTACAGGTCTTGGTAATGGTGGACCTGGTGTCCTTCCTGTAATAAGTTAATAATGTACAGAATATAATTCTTAAACTAGAAAAAAATTCTTTATTCTCTTTAGGCATTTATAACCAGCAGTTTAATATCAGCTAAACAAGAATTCCACAGAATTAAATGTCTCGCCTGGTTAGTTTTTGATCGAGTAGAAAATACATTACTTTAACATAAACTTTCAAATTTTGACACCCCACCGCTGCCTACGACAACACCAGAAAAGTAACACCTAAGTCTCACCTTATGGCAATGCCAGGCTCGACAAAAATTTGAGAATGTTATGACACTTGATTTACTCCCCAATGCACTTTAAAGTTTTATGATTTCAAAGTACTCTAAAATCAATTTTCTATACACAGTTGACATAAATAAAAATACCACCCATGGAGTTTGATAAATATGGACCTAAAAGATAGGTCTTAACAGAGGTTTATTTTGGTTGAAATCTGATGCAAAAGAAGGCTTTAAAACACTGGTCTTTATATACAGTCAATCTTTACTGAGGAGGTCACTACAGCAAGATTTACTGTATTATAAGACCAAACATATTATAAGTAATTTTCCTATTATATCATTAAATTTTACTTTTTCTTTCATCTATTGTCAAAATGTCCTTACTTTATAAATGTAATATATATAGTGAATTGAGCAGGGAAACATTCACAGATCATATATATTCTGTACCATAAAGTCCATTAGGTTGTGGTGTTGCTAACATTCTTGGTTGCATACTGCCTGAACGAGGAATGTGTGGTGTAGTTCCCGGTCTTACTGCTGGTGTTCCTGCTCTCATCTGTTGTGGAGTTACTCCCCTTTGTGGTGGAACTGGTGTCCTGACAGACCCTTGCTGTACAGGTCTGCGTCTTAGCTCTATTAACAAACATAAATTATACTTTGAATTCAAACTGTATAGTATGCCATGGCATTGTAGTTCCAGCTACATAAATAAATACCAATGAATAACCAACTCCTAAGTAGAAAATTTCAATATAATTTAATAAATACTTTGTTCAAATTTCATTGAGAGTGAAGTTAAGTAGATAATTAGTTCTTTCATACCCCCAGCCAATATTCTTTCACTTAAAGCAAGATGGTCAGTTTCAGAATGACGGGAGGAACTAGGGTACCATGAGAAAACCAATGACCTTAAGCAAACATGCTATCAATTAATCTCATCTTTCTAAGATCGTCCAAGCGATGTTTAAGTGAGATTAAACTTAGGTGATGACGTGTTGTGATCAGAGACATCAAGGTCCTTAAATATTTTGAAGATTTTTCAGATATTATTGCTCTACACTGTTTAAAACATCTATAAATATACATATACTGATTGATTTGATTTAATTAGGTTTTACGTTCCAGCCAAGAATATTTCAGTTATATCGAGACGTCACCAGCTATAGGTGAAGTGGCTGAAATTTTGGACTTTGCAGTGTGCTTACAGCAATGAGTAGGGAGGGTTCTTAAGCCTGCCTTGCTTGCCATGACATGAGACATCAGTTTTTCAGGTCTCATCCAAAGGACCCTGAGTGCTTGGCAAAAAAACAGTCACTATCAATTTTCAAGTCTTGGTAAGCCCCGCCAGGGTTCGAACCCTCGATCTTCAACATATGAAACGAGCACTCTATCAAGTTTGACCGAACAACCATAATGGTAAAAAAATACATGTATACATATTATTAGTACTGTACTATTAAAAACTGTGGATATAAAATATACATACTAACCTGATCCTGGTGGTGATATTTTTGGTGTAGCTGGAGCTGCTGGTGCCTACAACATAACAAATACAATAAATAAGTAAATGTAGAAATGAATATGTTATGTTATGTGAAAAATAGTTACTGAATAACTGAATAAACACAAGGAAAACACTTAACATGAAAATCCTAAATCTGTGCAAGTAAATTTAAATTTGACAATTTGATGAAAATTTTAGAACTCAGTAAATAATAAAACATAAAAATAGCTCATTAAAAAAGAAAAGAAAAGTAACTACAAACAGAATTATCAAAATATGTTATCTGAAATGATCCCACTGTCTCATGCTGTGACATTAAACCAATGTCATATACTGAAGATCCAGGTTAAAGAAGGTGAATTTATGAAAACTGTGTCTAGATCATAACCTATTGCTACAATAAAGAAATATTATTAAATTTCACAAATGATGGATATGGTCCTAATCAAAGTCAAATGTTTGATGTAAAAACAATATATCAAAATTTTGTCTGGGTCATAGTCTAGGACTTGTTATGATTTTGTATAAAATTATATTGAAGATTAATGTAATCAAAGTAAAAAAGTTTGAAAATCATCTAAAAACCATCTTAAAGATGCCATGACCATGAACAAATATCTTCCGTGTATCTAGAGGTCGAAAATCACAGAGGCACAGAGGATATGTATTTGACAATAGTGTCTGGTCATAACTCATTGGTGCTTATAAGAAATTACATGTTACATGTTACATGACACTTGACACAAATGATCTCACATCCATCGACCAAGTTTGTGACTTAACCTTAGACTCAGGTCAAATTGCAAAAGGTCAAGGTCATTTAGGAAGTGGGAATTATGGGATACATTTAAGGAACAGGGGCACTAATCTCATTTAAATGGATAAGTTTCATTTTACTATTGTGGTAAGACTTCAAAATACAAACCTCTAGCTGTTTAAATCTGTTTGGATCAAACTTCTCCAGTATTTCTTTTGCTTTTTTGTATGTCTCTGTTTCCATGACATCTTCTAACTATTAAGAAAATTTACATGCACTTAAGTTGTACTTAATTTGTTCATCAGTCAAAGCAAATCTCATAGAACCAATCCAGTTTTCTTCTAGTCAGACAAACTTTTGTTTTATAAGATAAACACTACCCAGAAGTGAAAAGAAAAACCTTAACAAGCTTTAACAATAATTGACTACAATTATGAGATTTAGTCTTACACAATATGTAAGAACATTTTTCTCCCATAAATAATGAGGAAAAAAGCATAAAATTACAATATATCATAATGTAAGCCATTTTTGAAAAAAAGAGAATTTGATATTCTATGTAAAAATAAACATAATGGACAAACATTATACAGAAAGTACAAGGTTGTCCAAGATGTTCTGGTCCCAGTTTCACAATCATTCACTCAGCTGAGTGTACACTCAACTCAAATTTTCTCATTTTTCTCTAATCAATATTTTTAAAATTTTAAAATTTATGAGACAATGTTTTGTTTTGTTCAACAAACCTACACTAAGCAATTTAAATATTACGTTAGATATTCAATTTTAACTGTGTAATGTCTTAGAAACTGACATTGAAATATTCCCGAATTTGAGTTGAGTGTACACTCATTTGAGTGAATGATTGTGAATCGGGGCCTGGTCATTTTAAACTACTCTAAAATCTGTCTAGCTGTGATATGCAAAATTTCAGAAATTTCAACATCAGAACTGCATATATGAAGTTCACTAAATTTCCTAGTTTTAAAATGAAGTTTATTATTTGATAGTCCTAACAAAATTGAAAGTCAAGATATACATGTACATATTAGTGCAGAAATGCACACCAGTATTTACTGTGGTTTATAGAGTTAATGAGATGGAACATTTACTGTAGATATATTATATTTTTATGTCAGCATTATACTCACTATTTTCTTCTTCTTCTCTCTAAGTTCATTGAGGGCAAGGTCTGCAAAATAATGAGGAAAGTCAACCCAGAGCTAATACAAGCCGCTATAAGTTTCTTCAAAGTAAATCACAGAATACCAGCCATCTAGACCCCCTACTCATCTTAACAATGCTATGCTATTATTAAATTTAGCCAAGTAGTTCAGAGTTATTTAAACCTAAATTATTCAGAGACACATGATGTTGAACATTAGAAAAAGCTCAGCTGAGTCAAAGGAACAGGCTACGGTTTCACAATCATTCCTTAACTAAGATTTTCCTTAACTTAAATTTAGCATTTTTACTATCTCTTTGTTAATTACAGATAAACATTTGTGATAAAACTTAATACAGATGTTACAGGCTTGAAGTAATCTTCAAAATGACACCTTAAATCCCTGAATATATTTGAATAATATATAATGGAATGATTGTGAAACCAGGACCTGAGGTGTAAAAGTGCTGTTAAGTTGACAAACAAAAGTTCAACATCATTTTAACATCATAAAAAATTAAATCTTTAAAGTCATTTTGACAGAAATTGTCTTGAATTATTTAAACTTTATTGGTAAAACTTAGAATTAAATACAATTTATAATATGTTTTGGTGCAAATAAGTCTTTTCAAAACCACATAATTAAATTTGACAAAGTTCTAATGATTTCATAGGTTGAAAAGCAAAATTACATTCAGGCCATTTCTCAATGCAGAAGTGTATATGATGTAATCTAAAACCAACTACTTTTAATGCACGTCATTTTACACTGTTTAAAAGTTATTTAAAGCAAAAATTACATAAAGTTTTTCTCTTCTAAATTGATTAAGTTGTTTTTAAAATTTACTTATAATCATTGAATCTGATTTTCATTCAGGTCACTGAGAAACAACCTGAATGGACGCTGTGAACACTTTTCCGTAATTCGCAAAAATCAGATTCAATGCTTAACTGATTATTCCAATATGTGTATATAGACATACCATTCTTAGTAATACGCTTCACAAAATACCAGTGAAGAATTTTCTTTATACACCATATCCTATATGGATTAAAAAATAGAATGCAATAAAACAATTTTCAGAATTTCCAACACAGCATTCAAATTTGACAATTGGTAATATAATACAAATAATTACTATGTTTAAATTCAATAGATTAATGAGTTTACTTGAAAAAATTGTTGAATTCTTGGTAAAATGTTAACATTCTCAAAAATGTTTTACATAGGTAATTTTTTTTTAAAAAATGATCAGGAAGTGTCTTACAATTAGAAGCAAGTACCGATAGACTGTTGCCATGACAAAAAATATTTGTCTCAATAAGTTAAAAACTTATTGTTTGAGTGCAAAAATTTTAATTCAACACTTATGAAGTGATCTGAGATTATAAAAGCTACAGTTTTCCCTTTCTGACAAAAGTTAACGAATTAGATTAATTATATTGATGACATATTTTGTACTTACAGAAGTGGAAACAGTAACAGCGGTAATGAATACAGTAAGCGATGTTTCCAGTCATTTGGGAAATAATAGAAAAAGAATATAAGAGCTCCAATGATATACAACAATATAGAATACAATAATAAACTTCCAATAAACTTCTTCTGTAGTTCCTGGTTCTGACGTCTAAATTTTTGTAAACTTATTATTTCCTGGAAAGAATAAAGTAGTAAAAAAAAATTAACATTGAAATCAAACACAAACATACTGCTCCATGTTCAAATCCCAAAACCAAAGTAAAAACTATCAGAAATGACAAATTAAGTTAAACACCTAAACTTATACAAAAGAAGTGAGGCCAGGTGCTTTGGAAGCTAGCTACATCGGCCATGTGAGAAATCAAAAGTAAGAATAAAAGAAACAGGGAACTTTTGGGCATTAAATATATCCAGAATAAGTTTGGTTCCAGACACGTCATACAGATCAACAATATTGTGATGACGAGCATAAAGCTTTTTGAGAGTTTTGATATGCCAAGGCTTGAGAGTTTTGATATGCCAAGGCTTTACAGTCTGCACAATGGCCGCAAGGTAGACTTTAAACTCTGTCAATTTGATGTTTCCAAGGCTTCCTAAGAGCTGTAAGTCAATACAGGATGAAGCTTTACAGCTGATCAAGCTAAAAAATACCCAACTTGACAGTAAGGATGAGAATTTTTTGAAAATCTAAATCTTAATATAAATGTTGATTTCAACTGCAATATAAAACCAGAAAGTAACATCAATTTGTGGTCTTGACTCTCTCATTGCTGACAATGTATGTTGAATTGTATTTTGTAGTGGCACTTAGTTGTACCATTTTAGCCAGCACTCTACAAGGGATATTTTACAGAATGGGACATGTACAACCTAAAACTCCACAAAATTCAACTCAATACAATAGCATGGTAACTGGTTTATCATAATAGCTCTTTCATATCTTGAAATATGTATGATAGGTTGATTCTGATATGATTACTAATTTGGGAAATTGTTAAAAATGAAAAAAAATCTTGACTGGAACAAACCCATCAATTAATAGTAATCACGAGAAAAGTGGCAATCACTGCAGTCACAATAGTTTCATAACACCTCAATATTCAAACTAAGTTACCTTTGTCACAAAATGGTTTCAAAAGCCTAAAATTCAACGAGAGAAATAACACTGAATTTAGATTTGGTGCCAAGACCTTAATATTTATTCCGAGTAAGTGGCACCCATTTTATTCTCAAAAGCATTCTTAAACCTCAACATTTAATAAGAGTAAATAACTCACTTCACTCACAAAGCATCCTTATTCATCAACATTCAACATGGGAATATAAATATCAACTACAGCAAAAAGGTTTTTCAGCCAAGACCTAATCATTCAACATAAGTTAAAAAGTGGCACTCACCTCATTCACAAAAGCCTCCTAATTAATCAACATTCAACATGAGTATGTGAAGATGAACAACAGCAAAAAGGTTTCCCAAGACCTAATCATTCAACATAAGTATATAATGTATGTGGCTCACTCACCTCAATCACAAAAGTATCTAGACTTTAACAATTGTTATTACTGAGTGGCATTAACCTGAGGCACAAAGGCTCCACAAAGGCCACAATACTGAGTTCAACTCAATTCATTTTAATTGACTTACTTTTTCAATGTCTTCCAGTATTTCAACTGTTGATTTCTTTTTCTACAAAAAAAAAAACAAAACATGCATTATAATACGACTTACAAAAGAATAAAGCAGAGTCAAATTTTGTGATATGAATTATTTTGTTGCTATTAGACTGTAATTATGAGTATATATATATATATATATATATATATATATATATATATATATATATAGGGATTATAGGGCTAGGGTTAGGGTTATATATATATATATATATATATATATATATATATATATATATATATATATATATATATATATATATATATATATATTATATACTTGTATTTATATACCTGTAGGTGCATTGTTAATACAGTATTAAGACTAGATTAAAAATTTGTTTTCCAGTAGAGCACTTTATCTGTATTATTTGACATATTTTAGTAATCATTATATTTGAAATTTATAAACAAGTTTCCATTACAACATTGAACAGACAACGTGCTAACTTCCTTGTGTGTTAACGATTTTATTGATTAGTAAATTATAATCAATATCATAATTGATAAAAGATGCATGCAACATGTGTGTATGTAGTATTTTGATGTATACCCACTTACAAAAGGGGAATTTTATCATTTACATATAATGAAATTTTTTGCCTCTTATACTTTAAAAAAAAAAAGGTTATTCTTTAGAATATCCAGTACTGTATTCGCAAGAATACTTTACAGCGGATGTTTTGTTTCTTACTTAATTATTATAGAAAACATTTTTATCAGGAAATTTAACTTTGTCAGTTAAGGGAATCTATATGTAGAAAAAAAATAGTGAATTTTCCAACTTAAAAGCATGTTAATGTGTTAATGTAACCTTATGATGCCTCATACCTAAAAAAAGTAAGGCTATATATATATTACATAGTAAACAGGTACACACCTGGGGTGAAAGATTCAAATTTTATTCATGGATTATTTCATATCCTTTCTATTTTCATTTGCAGAGAGGTACTGATGGAGAAAAGTAAAGTATAACTAAATGAAAATTGTTTTTTCTCTCTATAAACATCATAGCCGAACTGCTTGCAAAATAACATGAAAAATAATGTGGTTGGGTACAGATTAACATCAACTTCATTTCAATTTTCTTGATAATTAAACTTTAGGGGCAAATACTTTGACTATATAGTATTCCTGGAAATACAGTAACAATGATTTTTCTCTAAGTACAATTTGGAATTTTTCATTTTTATACTCTCACAAAGTGATTATTTGTTTCAATATATGTACTTTTTTTTTGTTTAAAGAATTCAAACCTTTCTCATCCTTATAATATAAGATTGCATGTTTGGTACATTACAAAGTTTTATAAGTTGTAAATATTTGTGACAACACTTGAATTTATCTGTATTGAACTATCTACATGTATTATTGGTGTCATGGTGATTGTGACACTGTATACAGGAAAATTTTCACAGAAAATCGAAAAACTTAAATGTGGTTTATTATTGTTCATGTATGTCTCTCAACCTAGTGAAAGAAGAATTTTTTTAGCACATTTTTGATTACCAATAAATATTTCTGTAGAATGAAAAATGGGAATTTTATATGTTGAAAATGGTGATGTTAACACCTGAAATGATAACATTGGTGACATAATATACTGTTTGTTTATCTGCAAAGATGTCTATAATTAGCTACAGTTAAGAACATTAAAATCCCCATAGCGGCAACCTTTTATTTTGTGTGGAGATATTCTTTAGTCACTTGGATGCACATAGCAATTTTAATCACATCTAGAAAAGGTTCCCTACTTTGTACATGTCAATTTTGCTACTTATATTTTGCATAAATTCGCTGTCATAAATATAGTGACACTGAGAGTAGGTAACATATTTATCAATAACAATTGATTACTGTAAACGATATCAGTCATACTGACTGATAGCAGTCATTTGAACAATGTAAGTAACCAGATCAAATGTTTGTAGTTGTTCTTTATTGAGTTCCAGTAACAAGTACAGTTTTAAAACCACTTGGTCAAGACAGTAAGATGGTCAAGTGTTTAAAATGATTATTTATCAATGACACCCTGAAATAAGCTAACAAAGTTAGACATTGCAGGTAAGGTAACACATTTTTAAGACGAAAATTAACTGCATAATGTGGCAAGTTTTACAAATAACATACATAAATAAATATCCAAATAAAATATTGGTGCCTGTTGGTCCAACACTGCAAGACTAACCCCTGAAAAAATACGGAGGAAGCAAAGATTCATCATTCATTCAAGTACTTCGATTGATACTAGTTAGTTGTATTTTTAAATTCTCCTAAGGCTAGGTATATTTTACTCGTGTTATGGTTAAAATTAATCTAGGATTATAGAAGATGCTTATTTTACATAAGTTGTAAACCGAGCTGTCTGACTCTTAGCATGACAGATAGGAAGAGGGAAGTATCAGCCACCATACTAGCCGAGCCAAGTTACTGTTCGCCAGTAACTATAATTTGACTTTTCTGATTGTAAACTCTCTTGACAACAATATCGATGTATACAGAGAGTATCCTAAGGTTACAAGGGTTACGGGACTTACTCTAAATCTAGAAATTAAAACACCCATATTGTGAAAACGTGTGAAACACTGCACTAATAACCGTCAACTAGCAAACCGGAAGTAGAAATGATGTCTGCGTCATTTCGGCACTTTTATCAGCGTGTAGTCATTTCGGCACAAAATATCTTTGCCCATGAGTTTAGATAGTGGTCTGATTTTTTGCTTACTTGATTAATTATTTGGATTATCTGACTTACTGATTGTTTGATAGATCGATGACTGGTTGATTTATTGATTGATTGATTGATTTAAGATTGATCGATTGATTTAAAATTGATTGATTTAAGATTGATTGTATGATTTAAGATTGGTTGATTGATTCAGTAAGATTGATTGATTTAAGATTGAATGATTGATTGATTGATTGATTGGGACGATTTTCCTGAACAATACAGGGACACACATGGCAATCTCTAACATATTGTATGTCGCTTATTAACCAATCAGAGTTTTTTTTTTTTTTTTATTTTTAATATAAATCACAAAATCCTTCATAAAGCTTGTGGTAAAGCTTACCAAACAGCACAAAAACAAGAGGGATACTACTTCCGGGGAGTTCACAGTTGTAAACAACTTGGTTGCTACTATTATGTATCTATTAAATGCTCGGTGTATATGTATATATATTTTTCCTTTTTTTTTTTTTAAAAAAAGCAATGAAATGTTATTTTTATCATTATCTTTTTTTAAATTTTATTTTAAAAAAAACTATTGCATTTATTAATTTTGAAAAAATAAAGTGATAATAAATTAATTTTCTTTAATCTCAAATTTTTAAATTTATATCTTTAATTTTATTTTCTTTCATTTATTAAATTCTGTAATCTGATTGGATTTTAATTAATTAAATAGAAATTACAAGAAATTGTATAATTAAAATTTTCATCTGTTATCCGCTCTCACTGGGATTCGAACCCTGGTCCCTCAAGTTAAGAGTCCATCACCTTACCTATGTGGCTATGGGAGAGCAAGTGGACATTTTTCATTTATTTGTGAAAATTTTTTTTTATATTTCTTTTAAAATATCTCTTACAACAAAAGGATCAAATTAATTTTATTTATTTATTTTTATAAAAGATTCATATATAATTTGCTATAGTCATCATTTTTATCTATATATAGAATTTTATTGCATTAGATAAAATATGTGTTGATAGGAATGCATTCCAAAATTTACCTGTAATATACTAGTATATCTAACATCAATCAGCAAGATGGTGTTTGGTGATCAAGTGTATTAATCACTTAATTGATTAATGTTGATGACATCTGTTCTTTCTAACTCCTTTTAATTGAAAATTATTATTATTTATATGTAATAATTAGAGATGTAATTGATACAGAAGAAGCGATATGTTAACTGTACAAACAGCTTTTAAATTAAATAATTGACCATAATGTCCAAAATAAATAAATAAATAAATAAATAAATAAATAAATAAATAAATAAATAAAATAGAATAAAATTAAATTAAATAAAATAAAATAAATAAACAAATAAATAAAACAGTAATTTTTTTTCTGAAATCTGCAGTACACATAATATACTAAGGTACTTGTAATATCATTCAGAAATTCCCGGTGTGTGTGTGTGTGTGTGTGTGTGTGTGTGTGTGGAGGGATTACCTATTTTTCACCGTCAAGTTGCGAATTAAATACAGAAAGAGATAATAGTCAGAAATTGAATATATAGAAAAAAAGAGCTGTTTTTTTTTTTTTTTTTTTTTTTTGGTTTTTTTTTTCATTTACGGGCAAGTCAAGAATACTATGTACAAGAGAGAGAGAGAGAGAGAGAGAGAGAGAGAGAGAGAGAGAGAGAGAGAGAGAGAGAGAGGTTATCACCGTTATTCCACTGCACTCCATCTTGACAACTTTGTCATGTGCTGATTTTGAATGCATTATTTTAATAGAAATTCAAAATCAGCACATGACAGCAGAAATTCACATCCAACTGGGTAAAGTTTGTCAGTTAATGGTTATCTTTTGTGACTTACTTCAATGTGTTCACTTCATAACTTGTTCATGTTTGAAAAGAATAACCATTTCCCTAATGTTCTTATTTTGTTTTAAATATTTACTTTACCAACTCTTTTTCATTAGGAATTGAAATTATTCGAAATCCGATATCATCATGTGTTAGTAATGAGTTCCATATATGTCAATTCAAAGACATTAAAATGTGCTCTCTCTCTCTCTCTCTCTCTCTCTCTCTCTCTCTCTCTCTCTCTCTCTCTCTCTCATATGCTTTATTTGCATATATGCATAACACTATTCCCCCCCCCCAAAAAAAAGAAATAAAATAAAATAAAATAAAATAAAATAAAATATAATATAATATAATATAATATAATATAATATAATATAATATAATATAATATAATATAATATAATATAATAATATAATATAATATAATATAATATAATATAATATAATATAATATAATATAATATAATATAATATAATATAATATAAGACATGCTTAGATTATTTTGCGATTACTTTTATTTCTTTAGTTAATGTATGTTTTAATATTCTAATATTAAAATTGTCTCTTAAAATCACTTCCAAAAACACACCTTTATTTTCAACACCCAGCGTTCAGGGTTAGGTAATCATTTTAACATGTTACTTGACTTCATAGTGATCTCCTACCTAGATAAGAAACTGCACATCAAAGTCAAAAGCCGCGCGTGAAATCACCTGGGATCGATAATCAATCAAGTACCGCTGTATACAATTAACAAATACCGTTATTTACTTATGCTTACTGCCGATCTGATTAAAACACGGGTTGTTTATCTGAACTGTGAAAACGGCACATTTTAATCTAATTCATTTAAGTATTTTTAGGAAAAGACATACGTCTCCTCTACAAAAACTTATTGTAGAAACTAGAATTCAGACAGGCGTTATCTATGTCTCCTATGTTGCATAAACTATAAAAATTCAAAATACTAAAAACAAATCATACTTTTTAACTGAATGAATGTAATAACCATCGTTACATTAATAATTAAAAAAATGAGTTTTTCATGATGAGACATCTTTAAGGATCCTAAAAGCCTCCTTAAAGATCCCTAAAATTTCAGTTCCATTAAGGATCTTTAAGGATCCTTAAAGATCCTTAAATATGTTCTTAAAGAGTCCTTTAAGGTCCCTTAAAGATCCTTAAAGATGGAATGGCTTTAAGGAGGCTTTAAGGCCCCTTTAAGGATCTTTAAGGACATATTTAAGGATCTTTAAGGATCCTTAAAGATCCTTAAAGGAAGGGGTTGGTCTTGTGTCAGAATACACTACCAAATGCTGATGTTTTATTGTTGCAATACTTAATTTATTTTAATTTTGCTACATGCTACAAATCCTTATTTGCTTTTTACTTGTATGAATTGTCATTGTGATATATTGTTTAAATATTCGTTTTACATGTGCATGCTGATATTTTTTATTTGTTTTTTGGTATTGATATGTTTTTATATTCGTCAAAAAGCTCAGATAGAGCCATGTTATTTTGTTTTTATGTGTGTCGAACTTAAATAATTTTTTTTTCTTATCAAATTTTATCTTGACTCACCCATTTTGATATCAAGTGAAATATCTGTATTAATTTGAAGCATATTTAGGAAATTAACTCAAACATTTTCTACTAAACCACGTGACTCTTGCAAACGTCTGCTTCCTTCCAGTGTATTTTAGTGATGTATAAGTTCGTAACTTTACTAATAGTTTAATACAGAAGTACTAATAGTAGTTGGTTGGTTACAATGTTGTTTAACGTCGCATCAGCAATTTCTCCGCTTTTCGGTGACCAGAGTAAGTGAGTTAATCGCTCTGAGGATAAATCTTGGAACAAGTTCATTATAGATATTTGTGCCATATGCGAATGTGTAACTATGTGTTATGATAAGCCTTGTACAAGCACACACTCAGGAAGTCTATATTTGTTAACTTGTGCTAACTCACCCAGTAAGAATGCTGCAGACAAGCATACCACTCATTCAGTCACATAATCCTACTTAGTACCAGGTGAACCGATACTCTGTTCTCTTTATGCAGAGCGCAAGTCGAAGAATCAATGTCTCTAATTTTAGTCTTTTGCAAGGTTCAAGTGTAGTGTTAGAAAATAGAAGTACCACATTGTGGCCATGTTTTGTTTATTTAGTATGCACAAATAAAATTTTATAAAATAATATAAAAAATAGATAATTCATAGGTACTTAAGACTATCTCAAATATATAATTCTCGATACATGTTGTTTTATTTATATACATAATTACATATATATATATATATATATATATATATATATATATATATATATATATATATATATATATATATATATATATATTACGATTCTGTAGCAAAATTAAAAAAAAATTAATAAAAAATAAGCGTGATACTTTATATTCTAAATTAACCAAAATTCCTTAATACACGAGTAAAGGTAATGTAACACATAAGTATTTTACAGCAATTAAGACTATTGCACTCGTGAGACTTACTTTGTTCAACATTAAAGTCACGAGACTACTAAAACATAACATTTCCGATGGACATTTAATTGCTAGTAAAACTAAACTTGAAAAAATCTCGCCTGGTCAAAGGCAAGTAAATTATAGAGCAGAGGAATGTAAGAGTTACTCCCCTTTAGGCATTGGAACTATGTTCTAAATGTGAGAAATCATCAATTTAGCTAAATGTATTCCATAGCTTATAACTAGACGTCCCTGTGCGTATCCAATACCGATAGTAAATTTTGTTTGTAGACGGGTACTTGATTAAAGATCACCGGTCACCAATTTTAGGCCTTTATATTTTTAATAAAGTTGTCAATATTGATGTTTTTCGCAGTTATACACCGATAATGTACAAAAAACTTACCTGATCGAACCCGCTAATACTTGGTCATTTACCGACGCCGCTTGTAACTTTTCGACTGCCTAATTGATGACGTATATCGGTGGTCCTAATATGTTTTGTGTTTTTTTTTTTTTTTTTGTTTTTTTTTTTTTGGCTTATTTTGTTAATAAACCTATAATATTACTTCTTGTTATTGGTTCCATTGACTGCTTCAAGGTACATTTAATCAGTCACAATTCACCTTTTCTATGACATGCTATATCATTTATTAAGGCATACAAAAGTACTTTATTCATTCCACTGAGCATCATTTGACATTATATCCAGTACCAACAGTCCATAGCTGGGATTATTTGAGACTCGGTCTAGATTTTTACAATTAGTCGTCATAAAGCAGCTTTGATTTTTACAGCAAGTTGTCACCCTAACCCTAACATCATGTAAACCAGTCAATTTGAGACTTTTGTTTGAGAGTTTTGTTTTAAAGATTATTTATTTGTGTTTTATTACATGAGAGGTCGATACAAGTTCATACATATCGATAACTTTGCCTGAAATCCATTTTTAACAAACTTAAAAAAAATTCCGAAAAATAACAATAAAAAACACGGACAAAAAACACAAAAATCCTGACATCAAGCCCCTGTGGTCGATACTGCGTGCTTTCAATGCTGAGCGGCAGGCGAGAAGTAAAACGTATCTCGAATTTTAAAAAATGTGTAGAGATCAGGTTATTACGTTCCCGTGTATAAGTAATTATTTTTACTGAAAAAAAATTTAAGTCTGCCAAACAATAGACAAACACATTGTTTTAAAAAATATCTCAATTTTGAACGAACATCAAATATAACTACAATGTTGTGAATATATGTTCATAAAAAATATTCAATAAAATGAATGTTTTTCCAAAGGTTACAGCGATCACTCAACAACATTAATACAGAGTGTAATTCTATAGGGGAAATATTGCGCACGGATTCTTTGACTCACTTTTATCCCACGTTTACTTGTACGGTGATGGAAATCCGATATTATATACATGTATGTGGAGACTTCAACGCGCGCAAGACATAGATGACATTAATGATATGGTGCCACAAAAGTCAAGTGTAGATGAAACATCAAATAATATCGGAACGTACTTCATAGAGTTTCTTAATGATGCTAAATTATGTGCCTTGAACGGTAGGGGTGATCCGAATGACGATAACTTCACATGCGTTAAAATATCTGGTAAATCCGTGGTAGACTATATGATAGTTACGTATGCGGATCTACATAAATACAGCGACTTTAAAGTTGTACTCGTATCAGATCTAATAAACTGGAATCGTAGTAAACTATTAGCGAATTCCAGAATACCGGATCACTCTGTATTTAGATGTACGCTAAATTTATCAGAATATAGACGTCTAATAACCGAAGAAAACATATCAAACAGAAACAATGGCAGTGTGAATATAGACGTAAATATGATGTTTCCAATGCACGAGAGCACTTCAAAATTTGATCGATTGGCTGCTGGAGTGGCTGCTGGAGACTGAAAACATTAGATCTCGTATAAACGAGATATATTAAACATTAATACATAACGAATTGAACTGCAAACTAAAATTCAAGGATATTGGTAAAACTACTCACAAGAAACGACGTCACGTAGGGAAACGTTAATGGAACGAAACACTTCAGTTGTTACTAGACGACCTACACCTTGCAGAAAAGGAATTTTTGAAATGCAAAGGAAACAATATAAATAGAAGGAAAGCTCGACAAACGTTTTTTAGAAAAACGAAAGAAATTCGATAGACAACTCAGACGTGAAGAGAGAAGTATAACTATAACATAAGGGCACGGATACACACGTTAAATAGCAACAATCCAAAGGATTTCTGGAACGAAATTAGTAAATTAGGTCCAGGGAAACAAAATCAATCGATCAATAGTGCATTATTACATAATGGTAATTTCTCTAGTGATAGTGACACAATATTATCAAGATGGAAAGAGGACTATTCATGATTACTCTCCGTTGATCCGAAACACAATAAAACGTCGAATTCATAAAATATGTCAAACAAACAAATCAACAGTGGGAAAACAGCGATAATGCGAACGACGATGTAACAGGATATGTCAACGACAGAATCACAGTTGTTGAAACAAGGAACGCAGTGAAAAACGCGAAAAATGGCAAAGCCACAGGATTGGGTAATATTCCGCATGAAATTCTTAAACACGAGAGTTTAGTTGAAGTGTTGTGTGAATTGTTTAATGCGTGTTTAACGTACAATATAATACCGGAATTATGGTGTCGTAATATTATTCATTCGATATTTAAAAAAGTGAAGGATAAGCAGGATCTATTAGGATACCGCTGTATTGATCTAATGTCTACAGTAGCTAAAATCTTCAGTAGCATGGTCAATAGGAAAGTGTTAACTCATCTAGAAGTAATCAAGATTCTGTGTGAGGAACAAAATGGATTCAGGCGGCAGGGATCATGCTTGGACCATGGTTTTGCTCGATTCAGCTGTCCGGGACTGTTCTATGTCGGTTCTGGAACAGACGTCAATCGAATGATTGCGGACAGGAAGTGGTAAAAACAAAATGGACGTAACAACAAATAAACAAGCCTTAATGGCATGGTTAATCGATGATGATGATGATGACGACGATGGGGACGACTGTCTAAGTTTTGTGACCACAGTAATGGGCCACATTGCAAAAACGTAAGATATGAAGTAGGCATAACCAAATTTTATGCAGAGTTGTTGATTTATCACGCTTTACAACACATCTGACGAAATACTGTTGTGATATTTTAAAGTTCAATTGCCCCAAAAGGTTTATTTTCAAAACGGGGAAGAATAAGTTAAAGAGATATCGAGTACTAGTCGTTTAGTTAACAAAATAAATATTCATCTATACTTGCAGGTTTATTAGAAATCCAAGAGTAAGAATTATAGGTTATGTTGAAGATGTAATTCCCCGGTACTCAAATGAAGAATTTCGACGCGTTTTCAGATTATCAAGGCAAACATTTATTAATTTATGTGAATATCTCAAACAGTGTCAAGAACTTTCTGTAAATGGAACTGGAGGACGAGAACCAATAGTAGTTGAAAAGCAGCTGTATGTGTTATTGTGGTACCTGGGAGGTACAGATACTATTCATAGAATTGCAGACAGATTTGGGATTTCTGAATCTTCTGTCATATTGTCACGAGACCGTACAGTTGATGCAATCCTGAACAATTTGAAAGCTAAATTTATTTCATGGCCTAAACAACAAGAGTTGGAGGAAACTGTTGCTAATTTTCAAAGAAGGAATGGATTTCCTGGAATAGTAGGGGCACTTGACGGCTCACACATTTCTATTAAAGCTACTATAGATAATCCTCAGTCATATGTAAACAGGAAGAAGTTCTACTCTATACAGCTTCAAGCTGTTTGCAATGCTGATATGCTTTTTTTGGATTGTTTTGCAGGTTATCCAGGTAGTACTCATGATGCAAGGGTTTTAAGGCAGTCAAGTCTATGGGATAATGGGTTGCGTTTATGTAATGGCAATCATTTAGTAGCTGATGCAGCCTATCCTCTCAGACGTTGGCTATTGACACCATACCGAGATAATGGACATTTAAACCAAGAGCAAAAACATTTTAATTATATGCATTCATCAAATAGAGTGGTAATTGAACGTGCATTCGGTCTGCTTAAAGGCCGTTATCGACTTTACCACATTGATTCAAAAGTTGAAACTGCAGTCAAACTTATTGTTGTTGCTTGTGTGCTACATAATTTTTGTCTATTACAACATGATAACATTGAAGAGTTTATGGAAGCAATTGATGATCAAAATTGTGCTCCATTGCAATTCTTTGCACAAGAAAATGAAGCAGAAGGCATTATAAAAAGAAATGCTATTGCTAGGTTGCTTGCAACACAGCAAGACTAATGTCTGCAAAAGTAATTTTTGGCAATTATATATATACAAGGTTGTGATGATTAAAAGAAATTAATCTGCATTTGTAGTATACTGGTGTTTATATATATATATATATATATATATATATATATATATATATATATATATATATATATATATATATATATATATATATATATATATATATATATATCAGATTTGATATCTTTGGTAGTTAAATTTCAATTGTTTGCTTCACAATATATTTTGAAATTAAATTTACAAGCAATTTGATGTTTTTGTTCCATTTGATTTATGGCTTCAGAAAGAGTTTGACATGAATGCAATTGTTCATTACATGTTCAATATGACGGGCCTTCATACTAGTAATGGAGATAAAGCTCAATCAGCTGCCAGTTTTAGTCCGAAAAAATCTGACCCATTGAAAAACTGGTATTTCACTGGGTCAGATTTTTCTTACTACTATTCATTGTGTAAGTCCAAATCAGGATTTTTTTTTATTGTTTGACATAGCAGCACTTATCAAAAGTACTAGATAGAAAATAAACAAGTTTATTAAAACCATTTGGGACTTTGGTGGTCCAGTGTTCTTAAGCGCCAGCTAAGGGATCATAGTGCTTTTCACTGCCTAGGTTCGGATCCCACGCAAGACAGATCCTAGTGTGAGAAAGTTTGTCAGTTCATTCCCGAAGGGTTCTCCAGGCACTGTGGTTTCCTCCAACATCCAAGACTGAACTGACCTCAATATAAGTGAAAGAATCTTGACTGGGGCATAATACACCATTGCTCCAATCCACTCCGCTCTGAAAAATCATTTGTTTTGCCTTGCTAACTTGGAAAAGGAACTAGACATTACAGAAAAATGGTGTAGAGTGGTATGGTGCATGTACTTTTGTAAGGTCTTAATCATCCCACATGTACATGCACAAACATAAAGAATGAATTATATACTGTATTCACTGTTCTATCAAATGAACTTCATAAATGTGAACTTGTGAAGCGCAATATTGAAAATCTGTTGTTCTGTATATAAAATAGATAAATGTTAAATAAATTGAAAAATATTTAATAACAATTGTAAAAAATAAAAAAAAAAAGTTTATAGAGATATTTTCTCCAATATAAAAATAATAAATGATAAGAAAATTACAGTAACAAAAAGAAGCATATGTAAATGTATACAAATCAGATTTGAAAAATCAAATAGAAACATTAAAGGCATTAAAGTCATTACATCTATCAATGCAACAAACAAGATGCCCAATGGGCCTTAACGGTCACCTGAGGAAGATGCTGTCAATATCCGAGTACATGGAGTTACTTTTTTAACTGCAGTTTTGGTACCCTTAATATAAAATATGAAATCAATTACACATATGGTTCATGAGAAGAAGATTTTTCAAAGAAGTACCATATCTTACCACCTTTTACCCCTTCTGGCAAGCCCCTTTTTGTTCACAAAAATTGTCTGTCATTTTATGGATATGCTTTTCGCTAAATTTGGTAAAAATCTATCCGGGGGTTCTGGAGAAGAGGTTAATTAAAGACAATTTCTATATTTGTATATTTGCCCCCCCCCCACCCCCCTGGAGACCCCAAAGGGGATGTGGTCACTTTTTTCCCAACAAACATAAATTGCCTTCACTGGGGGTGCTTCCTACCAAATTTGGTTAAATCTGATAAGTTTTATTTTTACCCATCTTTGCCCCGACCCGAAAACCCGAAAATGTGAAAAGTTTACAACGGACGATGGACAACGCCGGACAAAACATGATCGCAATAGGTCAACATGGGCAAAGCTCAGGTGACCTAAAAACAAGAAGCCAAACTGGGCCTGTATAACTCATATTATATACAATATCAGGGAATGCAAAAAACAAAAAAACAAAACAAAAACAAAAACAAAACAAAAAAAAAACAAAAAAAAAAACTGCTGCACAGAAATCAACTTGTATCATGACTTGACACCGAATTACATGTAATTAATGCAATAAACATTTTAAGTAATGATTAGACTTTTAGTCATCAAAACTGACAATACAATTCAAAGCTTTGCTAGTAAAAATAAAGTCTGAACTAGTCAACTATCCAATATCTGACATAAAACCTTATGCCATTTGATGTATAGTAACATAAAATAAATGGAACTTATTACCAACGTGTTTATCAAATCAGTATAACATTTTACAGGGTTTATTTAAACACTTTGATTTTTTTAATAATAGCTTCTCTGCATACTGGGCAATCTAAAATCCTTGATGCACACTCCATGCATGTCACCAGATGTCCACAGTCAGCATAAACACAATTTGGTGGCTTGTCCAAGCAGATCACACATTCTACAAATAATATAAAATATCTTTATAAGCACACTATTGTTAAGAGATAAACATTCACAGAATATAAACCTTTTTAATGGCAATTCATATTTTCCACACGTAAAAAGTTAAACAAGAGCTAAAATAAAAGGCAGTCAGGTACAAATTTTTTTATAGTGTGAAACGGGATTGTATTAACAAAGACTCTGGGGAAAAAAAGTCAAACCCTTACATCATATCATCCTAAGACAAGAGAGCTGTAGCAGTATACAGTCTCACAAATGAGAAATCAAAATAAATAGTGTCAATAACCCAACTGCATTTACAAACAATGTCATATATGCCTAGCCATATATATGAAAATGGTTTTTTTTGAAGAGCAGCAAAACTCCTATGCATATCTATTGAGTGTACATGGAAAAAACATCAAACATTGTGTGTACACAGCAGAATACTTCTGAATTAGGACTGATGTGTTTACATTTGCATTTAAGAACTAACTTGGAAAAAAGTATTTTAAAAATACTAAATGACTTTTCATATCATCCATATTCTTTTATCAACTAACATTTATTTTTTGGTATCTCTATCGAAAAGCATCTGCTATTCTGGCTAAGACTGTTAATCTTTCCTTTTGCATTTCCTTCTCTGCGTTTCATTCATCTTTTGGTCCTGTATGAATGACTTGAATATGTCCATTATTTCATTTTTGTCACTTGCTGCTGTTTTTTTTTTTGTTTCTTTTTTGGGAGGAGAAGTATAATCTGATGTATCATCACTTTCAATTCCACTTGTTTCTGTAAACTGGTTTGTTTTACTGCTACATGGAGTGACCTCAGAGCTAGTTGATGGCTTGGTCTCAAGAGTAAACTTTGGCGTAATTGCTGGATCTGCAGCAAAAATTTCATCAAGTTCTTTCTCACACTCGTATGATTTTGCACTGTTTTCCACTTTTGTTGTTGTGATCCCTAATGTTTTTGTATGCTCTCAGTAGGGATTTCCATCTGCCTGCCACCTGCTCACTTGTGTAAGTATATCCATACCCGTTCAAGTTTATTGGATATTTATCCCATAGGACTTTTTTTCGCATTTACCACAACTAACTGCAGATGCATTTTCTTTGAACAACTCAATGAGGGCAAGTGTTGCCTTCCTATTCCAAAAATTACCTCTCTCACTGCTATCTTCTTTAGTCTGAGTCTCTTTAACATTTTTTCTACATGGATGATTTTCAAATTCTTTCCAGTCTTCAAAAAAGTTTTTACAATCTTCACATTGCATCAATATCTTCATTGTTGATGTGTCCTCTATTAATATATCTGTACTTGCATGGCTTCCTATCAAATACAAACCGTATCATGAATAAATAATCAAAGGAACTTATATACAGGAAACTTTAATATACTTTACCAAGAGTAAGTGGGATGTTGTGGGTTCGATCCCTAACCAGATCTGTCCCAAGAAAGTGGGTTTGTTTGTTTGTTATTGTTTAATGCACAGGCACTTGTTTCACTCAGTAATAGGGACAAGAAAAATTGTCCATAATACTTATAAAATAAAACAAGGTAGCCAACTTTTTATCGTGGGATTTAGCACACGCTCACTTCAAACTGATATTTTTCCCATTTCGGCGGTAACAATTTTAACAAACCTGGTTTCGTTCTGTTCAAAACACTTTTATCTTTTAAGTAATACACGTTTTACATTCTTTTGTAACCCCTAACCAAGATAAATTAATGCTTCTTTCGACTGATCCGTCGACCATGGTCTCATCGACACTTTACTATTTACTTACTTCCTGTTCCGCGGTTAATATTATTTTAAATAAATAAAATACGTCGTCTAAAGTTACAAGCACGAAATAATTTAAAAGATTATATTTTACAATGAAGAAATAATATCCAACTGAAATTTGAAAGTGTTTTTCTATTATTTGTCTGTATTCGTGGGTTTACATGCTCACTATGATAACCCCAGAAGCCTTCCGAGTACACAAGCTAAAACCTGACATTTTGAGGGAAATTTTAAACTGGAAAAAAATATTGCAGAAATTGATTTCCAAAATGTGCGAGGGCAGAAATAATTTTCCAGTTACTTTTTGGTAAGTATAATTATAGGAAAACTGAATTTGTTAAGCAATCAATTATATTGACGTTTAGTAACATTTAAGGAAGGAAATACAATATAAACACTTGTGTCATCAGCATGCTCTCGTGTTACTTAGTTATTGGTCACAGGCTCTTGTTTCACTGATTAATGGGGGTAAAAATATCCATTTTCTTACCAAGTGACACAAGTGTGTTTGTATCTATCGAAAAACTCCATTTTATAGTAACTAGCACTCATTTTTATATTTAAATCACAGAAAAAAATATATGTATGTGATAAAATGGTATTATTGGTAAAAGCTAGCATGCAAAAACACCAGAAGGGGAAAGTGAATGGTGTTTGACATTGCATCAGCATTCAATTCATGATGATCAATCTTCTAATAATCCAAAAGGATGAATCTATACAAAAGACTATGTGGTGCAAGTATTTACCTGCTTTTTACCAGTGTGCACTGATGGTGACTTTAAAAGTGCTGTTCACTGACAAAAAATGCCAAAGATTAACACTGCATGCCACTGGGTCACACTATACTGAGACAGAGTCAACAACTATAAACAGAACCACAACAACAAAATACAAAAAAGGAGGCAATAATACTATTGGTTAGAAAGTCATGACTGAAGATGTGCACTGAACATAACAAAATATATAGTGGTGTGGTTTAACTAGTTGGGTTGAGTATTGGTATTTAATGCCCAAGTCATGATATTTCACTTATATCAAGACATTGCCGGCTAAAAACAAAGTTGCAGAAATTTTGCTTATGTGCACTGATGGCATTTTATACAGCAGGGATTTAGCATGCCAAGCCCACTGTGACATAAAACTGTAACTTTCATTTCATAAGGCCGAGTGTTTTGGGAAAGAACACTCGCTACCCACTTGAAGTCTTGGGTCAAACCCAGCGAACATTTTACCATCCAATTTAGTTCCCACAGCAGTTAAACTAGTAGGGGGGGGGGTTTACTAACTTTTAAATATGTGTGTTGTATAGTATGGCATTCCAACAAAGACAGATGGATAAATGGTGTTTTATGTAGCATCAGCAATCTTTCAGATATTAACAATATTTAACACAAAATGACACTGATTCAAACTAATGTTATTACATTGTTTATTTCGAAAATGAATTATCTATTGAAACATATAATGAAACAATAAAAAGTGACATATTTCCTTTTTACCTAATAAATGTATACTAGGTAGGGTAAGAGAAAACAAAGAATTTATTATCCCTGACCTGATGATAATACAAATGGCTTCCTTTAACTATTGAGCCTTTTCTTTCAGGTTATCAGAGCATCTAGCATATGATAATGGAAACACATCTCTTCAATGTATTTATGAAAAAGTGAAAGAAAACAGTATAATCCAAAACAAGGATCATGAACAAATAAGTCTCAAACTTGTTGCACATTTAATAACTGTATTATTTAAAAATGTAAAAAAAAACAACAGTCTGCTGTCAAACCACAATGAAAAAGTTACAAAGTTACAAAAATATTTCTCTATTACCATCTGTATGTAACACAGAGATTCCATTTGAAGATGTGCACAAATTGTTACCTTCTAACTGGTTTATCTTTCACACAGACTCTATTTCAGTTACATTTGGTCATTTTTCTGAGGTTCAATTTAATGGTCAACCATCAGCACTTTATTTAAAACTAACTGCTATGAATTTGGTGTCAGCGAAAATGGGTCATGCCACTATAGATTTGAAAGATTATTATATTCCAGACACTATCAGATACACCAACTCATCAATTCCTGCTTTATTCCGATGTATGTCTCTTTTGCAACCATGTCAAGGCTATGAAATTCTGAAAAAAAATGAACATTCTTTAATTGATAGTTCTAACTGTATTAAAGTTCAAATGCAATCAGGCAATACCACAAATATATTCTGAAACACAAAGACTGTATTAGGTGTTTGAAACTGCAGGCAAAGTCTTCTACCACCTGTAAAAAATGTGCAGTATTTGTAAGAGATACAAAGTAAAAAAAGCGTCTGGAAAGGAAAATGAAATGAATTTCCGAAATGTGCACATCTGGCACATCAAAATTCAACTGGTATTTGTGCTATATATTTACTACTCCTGAGCGGGTGCCGCTGCTGGTGGAGTAAAACTCCCCAAGGGTATCCATAACTCAGTAGGCAGTATTTTGTGCTGTCAGAATATGTACCATTTAACAAAATTTTCAGCTGCCTTAAATTGTAAAATTTGTTTAAAACTAGGGTTTGTTCCCTTATGCAAAGCATTCCTTAGCTGGATTTGGATTAATACGATTTTGGAACTTTAGATTCATTAATTTCCAACTGTTTGGCTTATGTTTTTTATTATCAAACTTTTTGGTCTAAGTGTCACTGATGAGGGATGAATTTCCGAAATGTGCACATCTGGCACATCAAAATTCAACTGGTATTTGTGCTAAATATATACCAAAAACACTATCAAGAGATGAAATTTTAATAAAACTAAAAAGTTTAGCTCCTAATTTGCATGAAAACCAATTGTTACTCATGGAATCACAAATAGTCGCATCAAATACTAAAACTAAGAATGGTGTACGCTGGAACAAAGACATTATTTGCATGTCATTGAGTTTATATAATAGAAATCCTGCTGTTTACAGAGACCTGACATTAAATAAATGGCTTCATTTACCATCTGAACAACTGCTTAGAGTGTACAAACATGCTGTCCAACAAAAACCTGGAATAGTACAAGATATGATGCAGTGGATGTATAATCATTGAGACAAATTTTCATTCCTGAAGGTAAATATGGGGGCATTATACTGGACGAGATGGCAATCCAGGAGGATCTTCAAATTGTACACACTAGTCAAAGTTCAGAATTATATGGATTATCATTCACTGGAGGAGACCTTGGCAAAATGCAGGCATTAAACAGTGGGGAAATAGCTGACTGTAAATTAGCCAATCATGTTCAACAATATTTTTTACTGGTCTTACAGGCTTTAGATGGCCATTTGCTCATTTTCCCAACACTCAGGCACCACCAGCTGAAATATTCATTACTACTTGGATGTGCATTGATGAATTGACTAAATGGGGTTTCAACCCAATATACTGCTGCATGGATGGATCTGCCAATAACAGGGCTTTTTTAAAAATGCATTTTTCAAAATCTGATCCAGTATCCATGAAGATGGTTGCTAAATATTATAGAAACCCCATCAAAAAAATAATATTTTGATGGACCCATGTCATCTGATTAAAAAAATCAGAAACAGTGTATTAAGTAGTGGTTTCCTTCGAAGTCACCAAAGACTTCTTACTGTGGATGGGAACTTTATCATTTGGAAGATGTGGATTGATGCCTACCAGTGGGATAGATCTACAAACACTTTCCCAATACACCATAAATTAACAGATGAACATCTTTTTCCAACTAATGCCCAAAAACTGCGAAACAAATTAGCATTTCAAGTCTTAGATAGTGATATGCTACATTAAATGAAATGTTACTCTTCAACCTTGAATGATGCATGTCAGTGTGAAATGAAAGGAGTGCTAGAGTTCTTAAATTATACCAGTTTTTTAGTTTCATTTTTCGCTGATTCGAGACCAATAAAAGAGTAATGATCCAAGATTAAACAGCCCAACCGAGTCATATAATTGGTTTAAGTCTTGGGAAAAACAGGAAATCAAGGACAATGATCCCAATAAAAGATACAAGTCTTTGTTGACAATGGAAACAAGAGAGGACCTGGACTATATGTACTTTGGTTTTATGTCTATTGTGGATTTGTGTACAAATGAACTGAATATTGAGCTGGTACCAAGCAGAGTCAACAGTGATATAATAAAAGCATTTTCTGCCAGGAAAGATCTCTTTATCATGGTGCCAATTCTAACCCAAACTATAATGAATATAGAACTGGAATAAATAGCATAATATTGGGACAGTCTACAATATCCAAAAAGGCCAACTGTGGAGGTGAAACTGCAAAACCATTTGCTATTGGACCACCATCAAAGAAATCTAAACACACAAGTAAGTATATTGAAAGAAAATAAACATAATTAATACATTTTTGTTAACAAATATATATACATTAAAATAAATGTAAATGTATTACTTAACATTAATTAAATTAATTTATTTGTCAAAAAAAAATACTACTGTCTTAATTTGTTGCTAGTTAAAATTTGAAATTCCACCAAAATTAATGTATACTACCTCATGCAAAGTATTTCCTTGGCTGAATTTGGTAAAATATATTTTGGTCCTTTGGGTATCTTTCAACATATTTTATAAGTTTTTGTTTCATAGTTTTGGTCCAAGCACTACTGATGAGGTATTTTATTTTGAGATGGGCATCTAGCACAGGCACTTGTTTCACTCAGTAATGGGGATAAGAAAAAATTTCCACAATACTTATAAAATACTTTATTCTATACGTATTGTGGACATTTTTCTTGTCCCCATTACTGAGTGAAACAAGTGCCTGTGGCGTCTAGTGCTGTAACATAAAATGGTATAATATTTTTTAAAAAATTTAATCAAATAAAAAAAATATTTGTAAATAAATATACATTATTCAAAATGAATATTGGTATTGATAAATAAAATTAAATAAATACCTAGTATACATACCTATTTCAAACACTCAGGACAGAACCAGTCAATCTCTTCCATTTCATCCCATTGGTCCTCTGAGATTTGAGTACATTTGCGGTCAAACCATCTATCACAAAGATCACAAGCAACCCAGTCTTCACCGTCTTTATATACAGAATTACACAATGGGCAAACAATTTTAACAACATGTGGTTTTTTTTGTAGATTTTCTTTTAGAAGAATATTTTGATGATCTTTTCTTTCTCTTTTTCAGCTTTGTATTAGAAGGATCAGAAGTTGCCACAGAAGAACAAGCAGATGCCACAGAAGGACCACTAGATGCCTCAGAAGGACCTGCTTGTGGTGAATTTGAAGTTGATGGTGAAGGTTCTGGTATGGCACAAGATAATGTGTCTTCTGTTGCTAGATAATCAGGAAATTTTATACTGTCCGACTCAGGGATTACACGACATAGTTTCTGTTTCAACGACTCTTTTGTACCAGTTTTGGAATATTCAACACCATATGCACCGAGTAACTTCATTAAATTTTTCTTTGTAAAGTTATTCAAAGATGATATACCATGATCAAAGATGAAGGAGTTTGATTTCAGATGTGAACTTTGTTTAAAGACTTGTCATTGCAGAAAGTTTTCATGTCCAGTTCTGCTGTAGGTGTAGATTTAACATCAACTCTTTTGCGTAGTGCATCCGTTTTTATTTTCCCAACTTTATGAACAAAATCTTTCCTAAACTGATTATCAGCCACACGACAAAATCTCTGAATGATATCAGAATAAAGTTCTCTTAAACACTTGTCTGCGGTATCTCTATCAATGATCAAATATTTATCAGACTGTTCAAACGACTGAAACAAAAGTCTGAATTTGTTGAAAAGAGTTTCATTTTTCAGGAGAACTGAATGACAATGATTTAAAAATTCTGTTCCATAAATTTGAAATTCCTCTCAGTTTGAATAGAAAGTCTCTCCATTTCAAATGCCTTCACAAAAAGAAAAGCAGAATCAGTGATGTTGGTTAATCCTTGAGAAAGATTTTGTTTACGTTGTGTTTCAAAAAGAGATTCCTTATACTTTGAATTATTTTCTAAATCTGAATAAGTTGTTGTTAACAAGTCCAACATCTTAACTTTAAGAAATGCCTTCCCAACTGAAACTCTGTTTTTCTTATTGTACATGTTGCTTTTTGCATGTTGCATATAATGGTATCGGCATTTCGCAACACAGCGTCCAAAGATATATCTTAGTTTTCCCATACCTGCATCAGATATTTGTTTTGTTGTTGCATCTTTTGAAGCAGTTAAATGTTGAGACTGTTTTTCTATTACCAAAGATTTAACTTTATCAAAAATGCTGCTACAAATTTCATAGTAGATATCTAAAGGCTCACCCTCAGATAAGGAATGAACAAGAGAGGCATATTCTGCAGACACAGAAAAGTTGTACAATTCTGTGAAAAATGCTGTCCATGTCTTGGAATCTGTTGACACTGTTTTCACATCTCCACAAGTCTCTTGGAAAATAGCACTAAATTTGTGAAAAAGTTTATATGAAAAAGTTTCCAGGCTAGTGATTCTGTTTTCAATTAAGGATTTAAAGTAGGAACTCGCCACTTTTGCTTTTGGTGAAAGTTTTTCTCCAGAAAACAAATTACAGATTTCATTCATGTTAATTTCTTTTTGGACCTCTTCTTCTGTAGCAATAATCTGATTCGCTTTGCAATAAAAAATCAATTTCTTCAATTTCTGCATCACTAAAATCAGACAATTCCTCCCTCTCCTCAAAGATTGAAACTGCAGGATATGTTTTCTCTATAGTCTCACTGGGGACAAAGTCTATTTTGCAACAGGTTGTATCTTGAACATAATTGTTTTGATATTTTGTACAATTATCATAAAAGTCACATAAAATTTTCTCATGTTTTATGATACAAGATGGACTAAAACCTATTATTCGTAGACCTTTCTTTTCTGTTGCGCGACCTATTGCCACACCAAACTGACCAGCTGCAAATATGCAACTAGCATCAACTTCCAATCTGCTTAATGTCAACCCCTGAGCTTTGTGTATAGTAATGGCAAATGCCAAACACAGGGGAAATTGCTTACGTGTGGCTACAACTTTATTGTCAGAGGTACTAAAGAGAGTAAATGTCTCCATTTTCAATTCTGTGTACAACACACTTTCAAAGTTTTCATTTTTAAAATTGACACCATCATTTTAGAAACATTGTCTATTTTCACCACAGTACCCTTTAAACCATTTACAAGTTTACTAGATAGTTTTTTAGTAACATAACAGAACAACCTATCTTAAGGTGTAGTGTTTTTGGTACAGGCATTCTCTCGAGCTTATTTGTATCTCCCTCATCAATTGAATGAAAAATATGGTCGTCACCTTCAATTTCCATTAACCTACAAGCATTAAATA